>JAKSZT010015196.1:2543551-2573830 GCA_026826555.1 Tolypeutes matacus | reverse complement strand
ACCCTAACAGCATGGATTGGGATTATGATTCCTAAATTTTGAATTGACTTTTCTTCACCTACAAATACATAAAACAGTAGACTTCTCTAATATTTAACAATGAAGATTAATATACTCTCTAAACAAAGGATATACATATAAATAATAAAAATAAAGACATGAGTTTTAGAACTCATGTTACCTTATTGTCATCTCTCTCTCTATGACCCAGCCACGAGTCCGTTCATTTTATCCTCTATCCTTCGAGGAAAACTATCATTCACATGATAAAATAATCAAAACAGAAGGCAATGAAGAATTGTTTAATCCAAAATATTATCTGGATTTAGTAACTAATAAGGAAGAAGTGGAGAATATCTGACACACTGGTAAACAATGACTGAGCCTGATTCATGGAAGGCATGATTAGAACAAAGGCTTAGATAATGGTTCTCAACCAGGGGAAATTTTAATCTTGGTTAATTTGACAGTCTGTAGACATTTTTGGTGGTCATAATTAGGGGGTAATATTGGCATCTAGTAGCATGCTGGAAGAAGCTTGGGATGCCACTAAACTTCCTACAATGCATAGGGCAGCCTTCCCTCAACTCTCCAAAAATTATGTAGCTGAAAATGTCAATAGTGCCAAAACTGAGAAACTCTGGCTTAGAAAATGAGCAAGAATAAGGCAAACTAAAGCAAAGAAATAGATATTAAACAATAACCGCGTTTCATCGTCAGTTAAGCCTCTAAATAACACAGTACCCTCAGAGGTCAAATACCAAATTTGCCTGGAGACTCTTTTTCTCTGTGTAACTCTTCTCTATTTCCTCTCAGTTATTTCCAAATGTCTGTTAATGTTTGTGTGTGTGTGTTTTAGATTCTCCTTATTTCTTCTTCCTCTCAAAATTGCTCTTAAACTTCTATTTTCAGTACCAGTCATTTTTAGATTGATTAATTAATATCTTTAGTTCCAGATTTTGATTATTCTTTCAATTACTCACTGACTTGCCTGACATATTATAACTCAGGTTCCACCAAAAACCTCAATGGTTTATTAATCTCAAAATTACCAAGATAGACTCTCCTATTATATCTGGCAAAGAAAAGGAAAAAAAGCTCTATTATCCAAACAAAATAAAAAGTCTTCATGTTTTATGAAATTACTAAAATAATATGTTCATTAAAAGTTTAAAAATATATAAACATACAAAGAAGAAAATAAATATCCTTGGAGATCCTTGTTCCAAGGGATATGCGTTTTCCTTTAGCAAAGTTTGTAGAGGTCCCACCCATCTAACTTCATTAGAAACAGACCAGTTGTCTAATCATGCTTTGCTGCACAATACAATTAACCATAATTAGATAAATGGAGGTGGGAAAGGAGAAAAATCTACAGAGTTCTTCAGAAATCCAAGAGTAACTGTTGGATTTTATAACTAGCAAAGGAGACATGTAAATAAGTCTATGAAGTTTGAAATGCAATAAAATTTGGAAATTTTCCAAGAAGTCTTTTGATGAAACTACCAGAGAACAAACTCCAGCTAACCACATGAACTGAGAAATTAGGAGAAAAGGCTGGGTGCTGAATATTAAATATATTAAACTATAAACTGAAGACTGAAACTAATGTGGGGATTGATGTGATTGAGAAGTATGTAAATGCTATATGCCTCAATTATAGAACTGCTCTCCATTTCCATCTGGTGGCATGTTAAGTAATTTTACTGACCCTTTCACTGAAAATAATACAAATGTTGGATAAGAGGTTTGAAATGAAAGAAAAAGAATGGCAAGAATGTGGGTAAATCTAAATAAGCATATATTATATAAAACAACATCAACAAACTTTTTCTGAAATAAAAAAGAGGAAAGAACTAAAGTTCATGACAATAACATTTATATAATTTGGGAGTCAGTGTGATTACAATTAAATGCATTAAGATCATTATATTTTTCTGAGGATATTGAATTACCTTTTCCTTTGGTTAGTTATCAGTTTTGATAGTCTATGCCACAGAAACAAACACCACAAAAATATTTCATTGACTTTACATATCAAAAATGTATTTCTCCTGCAGCTAATTAAGCCGACCGTCTCCCTCTCCCCGTGGGGGTCCGGTGTGCAGTGGCTGCGGACAGCAGCCTCCTTGGTAGTGTACGCGGCCTGTTGCTTGTACAGGTTGCCCTAAGGGACCTTGGAGACAGCCCTTGCCTGTTGATGGTCCTGTCTGATCTCGTGCCATCCCCAATCTAGGCTCCAGACGGGTATGCGAGGTGCCTTTGGAAAGCCTCAGGGGACGGTGGCCCGGGTCCACATCAGCCAAGTCATCATGTCCATCCGCACCAAGCTTCAGAACAAGGAGCATGTGATTGAGGCGCTGCGCAGGACCAAGTTCAAGTTCCCTGGCCGCCAGAAAATCCACATCTCCAAGAAGTGGGGCTTCACCAAGTTCAATGCTGACGAATTCGAAGACATGGTGGCCGAGAAGCGCCTCATCCCGGATGGCTGTGGGGTGAAATACATCCCCAATCGTGGCCCCTTGGACAAGTGGCGGGCCCTGCACTCATGAGGGCTTTGCCAGCACTGCCCTCACCCAACCTGTGCCCTCCAATAAATGACTTACTGGCCATCTAAAAAAAAAAAAAAATGTATTTCTCACTCATGCAACGCCTGTTACAGTATTGGGGAAATCCCTGGGACACTGAAAAAAAAAAAAAGTATGACAAATAGCATGAATTAAAAAGGTAATTATATAAGTTATATGACCCTGATCCCTATGTTACTTTAAAGTTGTGCTGTCCAATACAGCATCCTCTAATACCTAAATTAAAATTAATTACAAATAAGAAAAAATTTAAATTTAGTTTCTCAGTTGCACCAGCCTCATGAAGTGGACAATAGCTACATGTGGCTGGTGGGTAACATATTCTAAAACACATATCAAAGTTTTGTATGTATTTTTTCTATAATAAAATAATTTTTGGAATTTTATCTATTAGGTCTGTGCTATGAACAGTGATAAAATTATTATATACTTTTCCTTCTTTTCTCTTTTCCAACCCAGATTATGGTGATTAAAAAGTATTATCTCTCTTAATTTTACATTTCTACTGTTAAATATGCCTATACTTCAGTTATTTAAGTACAGATTTCCAGAAATGATAGATCAATCACCATGCTTATTCTTCCTCCCACATTTTTACTTCTCTCCTAAATTTTGTTGATTTTCTTAATTCTTTATTTCTTGTTTGTATAATATATTATCTATTTAAGAGTTGATAGTAATAAAAATTATAATGATATGAAACCAGGCATACATAACACCTGTATTTTTAAGGAATGCTATCATCTTTAGGGTGTACTGTGTTCCCCTTCATCCCATTCTTTTCCTTCCCCTCTCAAAGGGACACCCTTAACCTGATTTTATCCTTTTGCTGAAGTTGCTTCAATCTTCTTTTGGCTGCAAGAAATTTGTTCTCTAGTATATTACACAGAAAAAGCTCCCAAGCAAAAGATTCTCTGGGTTATATATCATCTCAATACTTGATGTAAAACTTGGCCTATGGAAATATTGAGTTTCTTGAAAATATTGCTCCAATATTTCATAAATTTTATGTTGTTGAAAGAAGTCTGATATTAACTCACCTCATCTGCTTTAGGAGTAACTTCCTTACTTTATTTATTTGAACAAAGGATATTTCTTCATATTTAAAGACCTGCACTTTTAAGAGGCTAGGTCTCAGAATTCTAGGACAATTTTTTTTTTTACTATTCTGTTTATTTTCAGGAAATAAAATATTAATAGTTTTAAATATTTGTTTTTTCATACCTATATGACTATTCTGAAAAAGGATATCAAAAAGTATCTTGAAAAGGATGAAAAAATAAGAGTTCCCTGTCTGATTTCAAGGCTTATAACAAAAGTACAGTATTCATGATAATGTTATATTGATGTAAGGATAGAAAAATAGATTAATGGAACAGAATAGAGTATGCAGAAACAGATTCACACATATAGTAAATTGATTTTTGACAAAGAAACCAGTGTAATTCAGTGGGAAAGGAAAGTTTTTTAAAACAAATGATACTAGAGCAACTTAATTCATATGGAAAGTAATGAATTGGATCTCTATTTCACTGCTGGATCATAGACTTACATATAATAGCTAGAAATAAAAAGCCTATATGAGAAAACATAGAAGAACATGTTTTAAAAAAAAAATTGGGACAAACAATAATTTATTAGACAGCACAAAATAGGCAGTAGTCATAAAAAGTTTTAAATTGTACTTCTAAAAATTAGAAATTACTCTTCATTAAAATGCAGCATTAAAAATGAATAAGCAAGTACAAACTTGAGCTCTCTCTCTTCCTCTCTCTATAGCCAAGTAAAAAGTAGGCAAGATATTTGAACAGATAATTCAGAAAAGAAGAAGCCATACAACTAGTTAGTAAATTCATGAAAATATATTCAACACCATTAATCATTAGGGAAAGGCAAATTAAAACCACAATTAGTTGTCATTTCACAACCAGAATATTTGCTATTATAAAGAATGGCACTAGCAAATCTTGGTGAGCTGGTAGAGCAACTAGAATGCCCATACATTGCTGCTGGGAATTTAAAATGGTTTAAGCACTTTGAAAAACTGAACAACAATTTCCTATCCAGCTAAACATTCATTTACCTTATGACTTAATTACCCCATTTATTCCGAAGTGTTTAGCCAAGAGAAATGAAAGTACATGTCCATAAAATGACTTACATTGAAATATTCATAGAAACATTTTTCATATTCTAAAACATGAAACACCCAAATGTCCTAAAAATGATAATAATGATTAAACCTTTGGATTATATACATGAAAGAAGAAAATTTGCAGTTAGTGCAAGAACATGCATGAATCTTAAAAAATATAATACTGATTTTAAAAGCTAGATAGAAAAGAATATATATCATATGATTCCATTTTTTATGAAATCCAAGGAAAGGCCAAGCTGGTCTATGATGTTAGGAATTAGAAAGTAGTTGTCACTATGGTGGTGGTGGTGGGTGATGTGTTGATGGCCAAGGGGCACAAAGCAATTTTATGGAGTGATGGAAATATCCTATAACTTTTTTGGGGTAGAGGTTGCTCAATTGTATACATTTGATAAAAGTTACCAACTGAACATATAGATATGTACATTTTAATACATACAAATTATGTTTTAATAAATTAAAAGAGTTTATAACCACACTTGTTTCTAAACACATATACTTTTTCAAAGAACACAACGGAAAATAACATTAGTTTTCTATTGTGAAGAAATGGACATACGGACAATTTGAGATGGGAAAAAGATTTCTCAATGTCCACATTTATTTTAACTGTTTTGATTTTTTATTTGTGACTGTTATTCATTCAAAAATTAAATAAAATTTGAAAACCAAGTGTGATAGTTTGTAGGTTTTTTTTGAATCCCAAAAATTGTCCTTAAACAAATCCATTTTTGTGGGTGTAGTACCCTTTGATTGCATTAGATTCACTTTGATTAAATCACTTTTAATTAATTTTAGATTTGATTAGACCACATCAGTGAGGCATGATGCAGGTTAGGTCTTTGCCCTCTTGCTGGGCCTTGTATAAACTGAGAACACAGAGAGAAAAGAGATCGAGAAAAAAGAGATGCCATTTTGATCATTTGAAAAAGGAGAGGATCAGATGAAGAGGAGATGACGAGCAGCCAAAGCTGAGACATGAAGCAGCTCAAATCGGGAAGAAACATGTCATATCCTGATTGCTCACAGCTGGACTTTGGGAGATGAGCCCTGAAGAGAAGACAGGGTTCTTGGCAGAGATCACCCGTCATCTTGCCTCACCATGTGGCAGGACACCAGGATCACCAGCAGCTGACTTTGGTGAGAAAGCATCTCTGATGATGCCTTGCTTTAGACATTTCATGGCCTCAGAACTGTAAGCTTTTATTTAATCTAATAAAAAATTCCCATTATAAAAGTCAGCCCATTCCTGGTAATTTGCACTGGCAGCTCTGTGACAAAATAAGACAGCAACTATGGTCAAAGCAGAATGCCTAATTTCCAATCCTTACCCTTTCCATTTGCCCAGTGTGGCAGTTTGAGATTATTTATGAATTCCAAAAGAAGAGATTATGTTTGTAAACTGGTCTGTTCCTCTGGGCGTGGTATCCTTTGATTGTATTAGATTCAGCTGAGATGCCTTTGATTAAATTATGTTAAGATTAGGGCTTTGATTGGACCACATCATTAGGGGGACTCAGTTTGAGTCCCTGCCTCTTTGTGAACTATATAAATGGACCCTCAATCAATGAGACACACAGAAGTAGATACATGAAAGAACACAGAAAAAGACATGGCAGAGGAGAAAAGTTAATTTTGATGCAGGGACTCTGGGGAGAGATGAGCCATTCACTTGATAGTTTGCAGCCAAAGACAGCAGAGCAGCTGAGTAGCTAAGGCCTGAAAGACAAGTCAGACGTCACCCGCCATCTTGCTTCAGCACGTCGAAGAGACCTTGGGTGAGAAAGTACCACTTTTGGTACCTTGAGTTGGACTCTTTAGGGCTTGTAACATAAGTTTTGCCCCAAATAAATACCCTTTACAAAAGCCAAGAGATTTCTGGTACTTTGCATCAGAACCCCTTTGGCTGACTAATAAATACACCCACCAACCACACAGTTATGTGTTCAAAAATCCTAAGCAGCTTCCTCACTTCTCAGATCCAGTCCATCAACAAGTCCTGCTGGCTACCTCTCCAAAATAAATCTTAGATATAAAAATGTTCCTCTATCTCCTCTTCTACCCCCTAGCCTAAGCCACCATCATCTCTTCAAATGCCCCCCCCAACTGGTATCTTTGTTTCTCCTATTTGCCTTCTAAAACTCATTTTTCACTCAATAGAGAGAATAATCTCTTTAAAATGTAAGTTAGATATTGGGGCTCCTCTGCTTAAACATCTCACATAGAATGACAACCAGTCACCATTGGTCTATATCTGATGCCTACTTCAACATCTTGTCTTATACTGTTTTTCCATTTCCCACCTACTCTCTCACCTCAGTGGCCTCTTTTCTGCTCCTCAAGGAACCAGCCTCTTTCTGTGTCATGACCTTTGTACTAGGCCTTCCTTAAGATCTTCCTTATTCTAGTCATTCAGACTTCAGCTGAAATGTCACCTCCTCAGAAGAGCCCTCCCTGTCCAGCTCACCTAAAAAAGCAGTCAATTCCTCCCAATCTCTACAGCACATCACACTGTTATATTTTCATCATAATCCTCACCTCTACATGCAGTTTCCTCTCCAATGTGTTTGTCTATCATCTGACTTCCTGAACTAGAATGTAAAATCTCCAAGAGCAGAGACTGTGTTTGCTTTGTTAAGTGTTGCATTGCTCACACTACAATACAGCCTGACTTTAGTGTCTAAGATGATAACTCTTTCCCTGTAGGAAAAGGAGCCTACATTCTGAAGACTGGTTTAAATCATTAGATTACTTTCAGGTTAAGTATTGTATAAGCATTAGGAAATAAGTTCCTTGATTATTTGTATAATTATGGAAAAGACAAATTTTAAAAGACTTTGGTGGCATGACTGTAACCTACTCCACAATAGAGATGTTTCTCCACCAACACATCTGTACATATTTCTCATTCATTTCTTGTTTCTATTTTTAAATAACTTTCTTTTATTTGTTGGGTTCATTTTGTATATATGGTTTTTTTTTTTTCAAAATATACATTTCTGTATCTCTTTCTTTTAATGTCTTTTTGTTATTTTCCATGTCGTTTTGTACTTATGTTTCTTTAATTTTCCCTTCCTCTTTATAGCGTTATCTTTATAACTTTGTGCATATCTTCCTCCCTCTCTTTTCCTCTTCCTTGCATTTTTTGCTCCTCCTACTTCTCTTTCTCTGAATTGGACCTACATTAGAACCAAATATATTTGCTTATGCACTTTTTTCATTTTTACAAATAAATATTTTAATTTTAAAAATACAAAATACTGTTTTATTAAAAATCTACAGGTTTTTTAATGTTGCCTTCTACTTCTATGACTCTTGACTCTTTTTCTTCTGTTTGGACATATTTAATTTAAAAATAAGTAGTTTCCCCATCTTTATGTTAGTGCAACACAGGAGACACTTATTTGTAAAATGAATATAGCAAAAGTCTAAATCACAATAGGATCCATTTAGGAAGACACCTTTACTTGAGGAATTAGTGTGCCTTACAATAAGTAGTTCTTTTCACTAAAAGGTTTATGCTAGAATCTTTGTGAGCATTATTTATTTTTCTCTTTGACTATTGCTTTGTCATCAGAAATATAGTGAATGTACTTACTATTAACTTGACCACATTATTTCCTTTCTTGATATACCAATGATTTCCCTTCAATTATGTGATTTATTTTTCTCCTTTTGAATTGCACTGTAAAATACAAAGCAACCTCCCTTGGCTTTCTATCCACACAAGCATGATAAACATTCTTGTCATTCCATTATCTCTGTCAATAACAGAAGGTTGACTTTAGAACTCAGAAGTGTGTCATAGTAGTGCTTTATCTGGCATATATTTGAGTAATTATACCTTACAAATTCCTGGTCTCTTTGACTATATTTTGTTGGCATTCTAATATTTCCTACTGAAAGTGTTCTGCACCTTGTGGTAGCCTTCAAATTCCCAAAGTGCATTCTCCATTGCATCACAAATTGGCTGTGTATTTCAAACTGTAAAAGGCCCTCCTATGAGAAGATATATTTAATAACAAAGGCAGAAACAATCAGTTCTTGCCCTTTTGGGTAAGATCAGAAGATCTCTGCTGAGTGCGAGTAGCGTTGGATGGCTAGAGAGGTGAACATTTTGTCATTCCACATATTTATAAGGAACCAAAAGAAAGAAGAATATGAAAAAATCCAAATCTTTAAATGAAGTATCTGTTATCATGGGATAAAATGGATAAAGGTCAGAATTAAATCAGAAATAGACTAAGATATGAGATCTGAATTTAGCAACATAGCTGTATTGTTTACCTTTCTTAAGCATATAGATGTAGTTGTTCCTTATACATAGATTACTTAATAGAGGATATATAAAACTTTCTTAAAATACCAATTATTTTCATACTTGTTAATACTTTTCCTTAAATTTATATTTGTATCAGTTCAATATTTAATAATGCTCTTTAACCTCAACCACATTTTTTAGAACAGAGAAAAATAATTCTATATGTCTATGGCTTACAAACTAGTTATCACTACTAGTTACCACTACTACTGTCGGTACCAAACAGATATCATATTTCAATTTTGGGGACATTTGCTAAATATATTTTTGCTAGTAGGGTAGATTGATGAGAATTTTCTTTTGAACATAAAGTTAAATTATCCAATTTTCACTAAGATCAGTTATAAACAGACCAAGTATTAGAGAATGGGAAATAATTAAAAGGTGTACAGGGTATATTTAGGAAGGACATGATTCAAGAAAAAAATTGGGACTGAAAGGTAGATTAAATATTTTTGGTCTTTAAAATATTGTTAGAGTGGAGGAAATTAGGAAGCATCTATCATGCACATGTTTCAAAATAAAACAATAGTGAGCCTTTTCATAATTAAATGAAAAGGCAAGTATAGGATTTAAAAAAAGAGAAATAAATAGGGAAGACAAGAAGAGAGTGAAAAAATATTTCAAACAAAAATAATATGGAGAAATCAAAGGGACAAAGAATATAAATAGGATGGAGAGATGTAATAAAAAGGGCATAGTTTGAGAAAAAAAGATGAGAGTGGAAAAAAGAGAGAAGATAAAATAAGGAGACGGAAGCCAAATAAAATGTAGAATATAACTTAAGAAAATGAAATATACAGAATGGACTGAAATGAGAGAAAGATAATGAAATAAAAATTAAAGATGGCCTGAGAAAATATAAAGAAGACAAATGGGAGAATTAGCCCCTGTGTTTGGTGATCAAGTTTCCAATCACCAGCTCCATGAACAACAGCCTGGACTGGAAGCTGGCACAGTGCACAGTGCAGCCTTTAGACAGCTTGTTTGTCTGCATCCATTCCATCATTCTTCTCTTCCCTGTCCTGCTCTAGCATTGCCAACATCCAATGACTCTATTGGCTGCAATGGAAAGACAGGTAGTGGCAAATATTTGGATTTTTAGTCTATTCAGTCAGACCTCTGACAGGAGTTTTCTTTGAATATAGGTAGAAGAAAATGCTTGTCTCTGCAGAGATTTATATGCTAAAATTTTTGAAAGATCTTACTGCATTCTATCTAAAGGAATGTACTTCTAATTCACATTTATTTTCAGTCCCTGGATCTGGATCTGTGATAAGCATGATGTGAGACTCACAGGTACAAATGGGGAAATGAGATAAACAAACAATGAATCAAAGCTGTTAGATGGTAAGGAATCCCATGAGATAAGGAGTGATTAGGAGAACAAGGTGGATGATAGGAAATAAAACACAAGGCAACCTGGAGGAGGCTGCAACTTTTAACCTCACAGATACTTAAAAATTTCCTCAGAGCCTGTTTGAGTTTCCTTGTGGCTAAAGCAAATACCATGTAATGGGGTGGCTTAAACAATGGGAAGGTTTTGGCTCAAAGGTTTTGAGGCTAGAAAAAGTCCAAAGCAACGCTTCATCCAGGCAATGCTTTCTTCCTGAAGACTGGCGTTCTAGGGATGGCTCTGGCTATCCTTGGTCTTTGGCTCCTCTGTCACGTGGCAAAGCACATGGTGTCTTCTCCTTACCTCTTTTTTTCTCTTCTGGGTTCTGTTGACTTTCAGCTTATAGCTGTTTCCTCTGTGGCTTAAATTTAAGAACATGTTTCTCTCTGGTGTTATATATAGCTCTAAATGACCACAGTGTCCTAAAGACATACACAATTTCTGAAAAAGTGTAAAATCTAACTGTAAAAAAGCATGCAAGATTAACATAATTTAGGAATAGGTAGAAAGGGATTCCTGGCTTAATAGTCAAACAGCAGTCTTTATGCACAGAAGGAGTAATAAATGTTGAGGCCAGTGAATACCTACATGCAAACAAAAAAAAAAAAAAAGAAAAGAAAAAAGAGAATTGGACATAGGTAAATTTTTGTACTTTGGTTCTGTTTAGGACACACAATGTATGTGCTTGTGTGTGTGTGTGTGTGTGTGTGAGTTTGTATGCATATAGGCAAGCTTATGCCATTTAAGGACCTCATTCACAATTTCCACTTTGACTATACCTGGAGACTTCTGTTGTTAATGAATCTGTTTGGGTCTAGACATTAAAAAAGCAGATACTGGGAAGTGGCCATGGCTCAATTGGTTGGGCTCTTGTTTACCATATGGGAGTCCCTGGATTCGATTCATGGGGCCTCCTAGTGAAGGTGAAACCAGTCCACGTGGCCCGGTGAGCTGACAGTGAGCTGGTGCAACAAAGGTACACAAGCAGATACAGAAAACGCACAAGAAATGGGCACAGCAAGCACAAGCAGCAAGGGGGTTATAAATAAATGAATAAAAATATATCTTTTTTAAAAATGCAGATATTTTGATTTTTGAATAGATTCACCTTAAAATAACATTGTAAAGATTTCCTGTGCATTCTTATTTTGTAATTCATCAGTTCACACTTCCTCCTTCTTTCCTTCTCTTCTCTTTTCTTTGTTGTCCCCTTTCAATTAAAGTTAGTAGACCTCTCTTTCATTCCTCTGCACCCCAAAAATCCACAACATTCATTAAAACATGAGTGCAATGTAACTGAAAGCATGTGAAATATTGTTTTATATCACACTGTAGTGCTTTGTTATAGCTCAAGAATCTTTAAGCTTTTAAAATTCTTCATATCAACAATAAAACAGCTTCAATCATATGCCATCAACATAGGTATATTTGTTGATATATTTTACATGTAAATTATGCCATGACTGCATATACCCTATACAACTTTAAAATAATAGAACTTCAAAGAAGAGGATATGAAAAAATATAGAGAGACATTTTTACTATTATTTTCATAACAATGAATCTCCATGTACACCTCCTAAAATGAGGACATTCCCAATATGGAGACCCCATACAGATACGTTTCAGATCTTGATTTATCCAGAGTAACCAGGATTCTTTTTATTTATACCCTGTTAATGGGTTGATGTTCTACAGAGAAAAAAGGAAATATTTAGAGTAAGCAGTTTCTTTGCTTTGTTTCTTTTACATTTTAGATGGACCTGTCCACAATATAATTTTCATACATTAAGTGTACCTTTTTGACAAATAAATGGACACATATAACCACAAGATATGGATTAGTTCTATCATCTTTAAAAGCTCCAGCATTCTCATTTGCTGTCAATTAACCTCAACTCCAATTCCTAGAAAAATCTGAAGACTTTGTTATAGGGGCTAATCTGAAAAATTTTAATTGCCTTAAAGTCAGGAACAAATCCAGAACAGGGGATCCCAGAATCCCACATGCAGGAACCACAAGATAAAAGCACAGGGATGAAGTGGAAGACAAGTTTGGCTTCAAAACTAGGGTATTGGAAGTTATGAAATCTAGAAAAATGAAGATAGAAGCAATTTCTTACCATATTGGAGCGTGACAATATAACATGAATGTGGCATATCTGCTTTTAGCCCTAGAATATGGTCTAGATGAAAGAGATGGACATAAACTCTGCTAGTTGATGCTCTGTATGCAGAGGAGATGGAGAGAGAACAGCACAGTGGTACCAGAATTCATCCTCCTTGGTCTGACCCACTCTCGAGATGTTTAGCTCTTGGTATTTGTGCTAGTTTTAATTTTCTACCTCATCATCCTCCCTGGAAATTTCCTGATTATTCTCACCATCAGATCAGATCCCAGCCTCACAGCCACTCCCTACTTCTTCCTGGGTAACTTGGCCTTCCTGGATGCATCCTACTCCTTCATTGTGGCTCCCAGGATGCTGGTGGATTTCCTCTCTGAGCAGAAGTTTATCTCCTACAGAAGCTGCATCACTCAGCTCTTTGTCTTGTACTTCCTTGGAGGACGGGAGGGATTACATCTTATTGTGATGGCCCTTGACCGCTACATCGCCATCTGTCAGCTATTACACTATTCAACTGTCAGGAACCCTAGAGCCTGCCATGCATTGCTTTTGGCCCTGTGGCTTAGGGACTTTGTTCACACCATGATCCAGGTGGCCCTCATCCTCCGCTTACCCCTCTGTGGCCCAAACCAGCTGGATAACTTCTTCTGTGATGTCCTGCAGGTCATCAAGCTGGGCTGCATAGACATCTTTGTGGTGGAGCTTTTAATGGTCTTCAACAGTGAACTGATGACATTACTGTGCTTTCTGGGGCACCTGGTCTCCTATGCGGTCATCCTCTGCTGTGTACGTGGTTCCTCCTCTGAAGGGAAGAACAAAGCCCTGTCCACATGCACTACCCATATCATACTTTATTTCTGGGGTTTGGCACTGGTATCTTCATCTACATTTGCCCCTTCAGGGCTTTTCCAGCTGACAAGGTGGTTTCTTCTACACTGTGATCTTCCTTTGTTGAATCTTGTAATTTATACCCTTCAGAACCAGAAAGTGAAAACATATGTGAGAAGATTATTTAATTGGTACATGGCATGATAAATGAGGAAAAAAATAAGAAAATCAAGACTGAGTGAGTCATCTGAAATTACTTTTAAAAAACTGCCTTTACTGAGCACCTACTGTTTGTCAAGACTATTCTAGGAATTGTAGAAAGAGTTATCCGTGAGGCAGATAATGATACTACTTTCCTAGGTATACAATACAGGGAATAAACAGGCATGAACATAGCAAATAAACACCATGGCTTCAGGAAGAGATTTTTTTGGAAGAATGTAAAAAGTGAACTGTTGTGACTGTAAAGTGGGAGTGACCAATTTACTTTTAGTCATGAAACATGGCTTCTTGAGAAGGTGACATTTAGGCTACCAAAAACCAAATGAGCCAACCATACAAACATCTAGGGGCAGAATGTTCTAATCAAAGGGAACAGATCGTGCAAAATCCTGAAGGCAGTAATGGACTTGATATAATTGAGGAAGATAATGAAGTCCAAATTGACTGAGATAGAGTAAGAAATTAAAGATGGAGATTCTGGTAGTATCCAAAAACTTACATGCTATAAAAAGCTAATATAAATAATTTGAATTTTATTTGCAATGAGAAGTCATTTTAAGGCTTTAGACAAAAGAATGTTTCATATACTGCAGTTTCATTCACAACTTAGGATGGTATCCTCAGGATTCTGTGCAGAGGTGAATGAGTTATAAAATATAATTAAGAGGAAACTATGCTTGCAGGTGAATTTTGAAAGGAATTAAACTGTCAGTTTTTTTTTTTCAAAATTAAGAAGGAGGAAAAACGAAGCTAGTATTTTTATGAGAAAAGGTCATGAAAAAAATTCACTCTGTCCACCCCCAGAGTTTCATGATTACACCCAGTAGATTTTTTTTTTTTTAAATCCTAGTTGTATGTTTTATTTCATCCCCAAATAATTACTCTGAGTAAAATGACAATATATCTTTGGTGGACCAGTCAGTGTTCTGTGGCAGATAGCAGAAACCACTGCAGATATTTTTAAATATAACATGATTTAATATGGAAGATTAGGTACTTGCAAATTAGCCTAGAAGAGAAGGTTTTAGGCTGGTCATCCAGAGATGACTCCCAGAACAACAGAGGAGATGTAGGCCATCGAGGGAGCTATTTTTGTGGCAATATTTGTCATCTGATGTCTGAATGGTACCAATACTTAAGCAGGGGCCATGATTGGAACAGGCATCCAAGCCATCATTCACCTATAAGATCTCCTGTAGCCAAACAAGCCTCTCATGCTGCTGCTCCTCTCCCCATGAACTAATTTCCAAGTTCAATCTTTGCAGGAGTACATTAAATGGGCAGCATCCAAAGTATATCTGGAACCGAAATTGCAAAGGGGTCTAGGATTATTTTTTTGTATTTTTTTTTAAATAATTAAATATTGAGGTATTTTTTAATATGTCATATGCATTGTAAACATATTCAGACTTTAGAAAAAGTGTTCTTCATTTTTAAATACCTCTTTCGTTATCCCTTGCTTCTTATTTCACTGAGAAGAGAAGAGACTTTCACAAGTTTGATTGGGGAGCAGCGTTTGACACAGTGGATCACTCTGTTTTCCTTGAACCACTGCTTTCCAGGACTCTCCACCTTCTGAAACTCCCTCCCACCTAACCAGCTGTTCCCTCATTCTTCTTTGAGGGTTCCTCCTCAACTTCCCGGCTTTCTTGGCTTTAACTACCAACTCTATGTTGGTAACCTTTACATGAATAGCTTTTCCATGAACTTTAGGCTTCTAAACCCAGTAGCTTGTGCTATTGTCACAGCTCCATTTTCATGTTCTAATTATCACCTTTGGTACACTATGGCCCAGTCTGACTGTTCATTTTCACCATATCCTTCTTCCTACTCCACATCCTGATTTCTGTTCATTGCAATTCCATCTTTATTGTCTATGGCTCATAATCTTGGAGTCATTATATTATTGTATACTACATAATATTATGAATTCTCTCATAGTGCACATCCAAACTGTTAACAAGTATGGAAAAACTCTACCACCATAAAAATTGCCAGATCAGATCATTTCTCCCCACCTTCAGTGCTACCACAAAGGCCCAACTCGCCATTATCTTTTACTTGTGCTATCACTGTTGGTACTTTACTGGTTTCCGTTCTTCTATTCTTGCCCCATTTTAGTCTATTATCAGATGAATAGACAGAATGATTTGGTTAAAACATAAGTAGTTCATTTCACTCCTTTTCTCCAAAATTTGAAAATCTTCCTTCTTACACTGAGTATCGGGCTTATAAGGCCCTCCCTGCACTCTTATCCTACTATATCATATCTTACCCACTCTGGCCAGCCTCTCTGTCCTCCAGGTCCTTGAACATGCCAGGCTGCTCCTGCCTCTGCACTTTTGACTTGTCATTCCCTCAGTCTGGAATGTGCTTCCCTGAGATACTGGCATTACTCACTTTACAACTTTTTTCAGACCTTTCCTCAAATATTACTGTGGCAGCATTTCCATTCAAACAGATCTTGCAAAAAACTTGTTGGTTTTACATGTAAGAAACAGAGACCCAAGCCATAAGACAGTAAGACTTTCGACATATTCTTCATGAATAACTGCATTTCCAATCCTGACTTAAACCGAAAAGAATCGCTGGTTCTATGATCAGGCAAATCCTCCACATGATGCCTTCTCTGACCAACCTAGTAGAATTGGCAACTCACTCCCCCCAAACCCCATACTCCTCTTCCAGTATTGTTTTTGTCAATAGCACTTATTTCCATTTAACCTACCATATTGTTCATTGCCTAGCACAGAGAAGTTATTCAGTAAATATTTATTAAAGAAATGAATTTAAGAATAATGTAGAAATTATACCCAGTTCCACCAAATATTTACATTTTGCCACTTGTTTGTGTACAAACATATTATTCTTTCATAAAAAATTGGTTATATTGTAATTTAGAGTTTATGTAGGTTATAACATTCTCTTTTCTCTTGATATTATAGGCTCTTTTAAGTAAGTAAATATGGACCATAATACTGTTTTAAATGACTATGTTATATTCAACTATCATTTAAATAATGCCTGTATTAATCAGCCAAAGGGGTGCTGATGTAAAATACCAGAAATCTGTTGCTCTTTATAAAGGGTATTTATTTGTGGTAGAAGTCCACAGTTACCAGGCCATAAAGCATATGTTACTTCCCTCACCAATGTCTATTGACACATATTGGAGCAAGATGGCTGCCGATGTCTGTGAGGGTTCAGGCTTCCTGGCTTCTTCTTTTCCCAGGGCTTGCTTGTCTCTGGGCTCAGCAACTCTGTTCCTCCACAAGGTCAGCTGTAGACTATCAGGTGTATGACTCATCTCTATCCCGGTGCTTTCTCTCCTTCCTCACGACCAAGCTCCTCCATCTGCTCACTTCCCCGGGCTCCAGCATCAAAACTCTAACACCAGAACTACTCCAACTCTGTCTTTTGCCTTGTCTTTTTATCTTTAAGACTCCACCCACCAATGGTGGGGCTCAATGCCCTACTGATGTGGCCCAGTCAACACCCTAATCATAACTTAATCATGCCCAGATTAACAGACCAGTTTACAAGCATAATCCAATATCTATTTTTGGAATTTATAACTTTATCAAATTGCCAAACTGCTACAATGCCCTACTTTTGGATATTTAGAATTTTGCTATTACAAACTATGTCTATATAAAATTGTTATGTATGCAACTTTCTCAATTATGTGACTATTTTCTGTGGATAAATTTATAGAAGTACAATTACTAGGTCACAAAGAATGAACATTGATAAATATCACCAAATTCTGTCCTATTATTTTTCCACTAACAGCATTTGAAAGTATCTGTTTCCTCACTATTTTTCAAACTAGTATTTGTTAAATTTTAAAAGATTCTGATTTTGAAATGAGAAAAACATAATATTTTATATAGCTTTTAATTTCAATTCCTTCAAATTATTGATTACTGATTAAATGTATTTCCTCATGTTTTTTGGCTTTTATATGAACTGTTAATGTTTAAAAATATGTGTGTCTGTTTTACCCAATTGATTTGTAACACCTATTGCCATATGAAGTCAATAAATTTTTTATATTTATGCTTAAAATTTTTATCTAGTACTTATCATAATACCAAGATTTCTATTTTTAAGCAAGAAGTTACAAAAAGAACTAAATTTACCTTCTTTTCTGAAGCAACAAAAAAATGTACAAAATCTATATGAAACAATGAATTTGAAGACACCATCTTATTTCCCTAGACAAAATTCCAGGCCACAGTCAAGGAGGAGAAAACCATCACAGTAGAGATGAGGAACCCTGCGCTGCCGAGTGCTGGGATGTTATACACCTCAGGGGAAGATACAAGCAAAAAGCGTGTATTTGCCTTTTGAAAGGCAAAAGGTCAAAAAAATTTTTTATTTGTATTTTCCATTTTTTAAATGTCCCAATCTTTTAATTTTGTTTTTAATTTTTTAAATTTTTATGTATTTTATCTTTTACATTTAAACTTGTCACAATTATTTCATCTTCCTATTAATTGTATTCAGCTATTGTAATGGCTTCATCTTTGAAGAAGCTCTGGATCACAGAAGGGTTACAACTGGGGTGGGGGAGGATCCTTGGTGTGGGGTGTCAGGGATGGGAGATGCATGGGAGGAAGTTCACCTGAGCATAAATATAAGATATATAAAAATGTTCAAATGTTCACGGGGCATAATCACAGTGGGTGGAGAATCGCTCAATTAATGAGAGAATACCGAATTTCCATCCTGGAGAGCTGTGCTGCATTCTCTAAGGGAGCAGCAATAGTCCCCCAAGTGCAGGGTCAGTGACTGGTAAAGGAGGATGACCCACTGATGTGCCCTTGATATTGATAACTAGTCTTATGAGTCTTTGCTTTTGAAATTGAAACTTAGGCTTTTGTTATGGGGTGCCTAAGGGTTGCCTCCTGAGAGTCTCCTTGTTGCTCAAATGTGGCCTTTCTCTAAGCCAAATTCAGCATATGAATGTATTACCTTCCTCCCAGCATGGGACGACTCCCTGGGATGGACCTCCCTGGCACCCTGGCACCGAGGGATTGCTACCAACTGGCAATGCAACCAGAAAAAGACCTTGAATAAAAGGAGGAAAAGGTAAAGACAAATGAGTTTATATGGCTAAGAAACTTCAAAGTGATTCGGGAGGTCATCGCAGCGGTAATGCTTATGCACATTTCAGTAGAATATCATAGAATTCCAAAGTGGATATCACCCCATATAGTGGGGTTCCTAAGGGCTCTGGAGACACCCAGGTCCTGTGTCAAGGTGGATAGCTCCGGAGTCTGGTGCCTTGCCAGTGGGCCTTACTTTGGAGTTTGTGCTCCTGTGAGTGACAGAGTTGGACTCAACTATGTCTTCCCTGCACATGGCTCATCTGTCCCTTCTATTCAAACTTATACTTGGTGCTGGAGTTTGTAGGTGTACGTACAGAGACTTGAGTCTTTGGGCTATCCATGTGCCATCTGGGTCCAGAACCTCGGTAGAGCAACAACTCCTACCCTACAGCTCAATGGAAACACTCAGGACAACTGGCGGGGAGATAATGATGGACAACAGCCATTCCAGGGAATGGAGAAAGTCTGCAGTTGCATGCAGGATAATCCCATCCATTTTCCCCATGGGGTATAAGCTTCCTCTCAATTGGAGGTGGAGTGGATATCACCATCCCAGACTCCTCAGGATGGGGGAAGAGCTATGTACTAGAGTGGACTTACTGGTATTCTACTATAGGCATATTGTGATTCAAACAATGGAAGAAATAACAACATTGATGTAGAGCCAGTGGCCACTGGAGGCTCTGGGTGCAGGGAGAGGGAAAAGCAGTTGTAATACAGGGGCTTTTTTGGGACTTGGGAATTGTTCTGAGTGACATTGCAATTACAGATATAGGCCGTTTTATATCATCACATAACATGCAGAACTGTGTGGGTGAGAGTGTGGTCTACAATGTGAAGTATGGTCCACGCTTAATGGCAAAACCCCAGGATATGTTTATGAATTGCAATTAATGTGCCACACAAATGAAGGATATTTATGTGGGAGGTTGTGGGGGTGGTGTGGGAGATGGGGCATATGAGAATTCCTATATTTTTTATATAACATTTATATAATCTAAGTATCTTTTTAAAATTAAAAAAAAAAAAAAAGAAACTTTGTGCAGAGCTCCTACAGTGGCTAGCACCTGGGGTTGTTTGTTCCTGGTTTGGGTTTAAGGTACAGTCAGTCTCTTCCATTTCTGTGTCACTTGTTTTTTACAATTGACACCTAATATCTCCCCCAGGTGGCAAAATGGAAACCTATTGATACATATGTAGCAAACAAGAGGGGAAAAGGAGGGAGGTAGGCAAGAACTAGAAGATGGCCACAGAGTTTGTCTGTGACTTCCCCAGCACAGCAGTATCTTGTTACTTTAATTTCTGATTCCAAAATTACAAATGATGTTAAGCATGTTTTCATATGCTTTTTTGCTATTTGCATATTTTTTTTGTTGAAGTGTCTGTTCAAATTTTTTGCATATTTTTAAAATGGAGTTGCTTGTTTTTTTATTGTTGAGTTTTAAGTATTCTTTGTATATTTCAGATCCAATTTATTTATCAAATATGTGTTATACAAATATTTTCTCCCAATCGTTGGCAAAACTGTCTTCAAAAATGAGGGTGAGTTCAAAGTCTTCAGAGACAAACAAAAACTTATAAAATATGTTACAAAAGACCAGATTTGCA
This sequence comes from Tolypeutes matacus, assembly GCA_026826555.1. NCBI lineage: Eukaryota > Metazoa > Chordata > Mammalia > Cingulata > Chlamyphoridae > Tolypeutes > Tolypeutes matacus. The sequence continues at coordinate 2,553,469 of JAKSZT010015196.1, read as the reverse complement.
AGAGATACTAAAGGGGATGCTACAGCCTGAAAGGAAAAAACAAGGGTGAGAGATTTGGTGAAGAGTTTAGAAATGAAGATTATTAAGAAGGGTAAACTAAAGTATAAGAGAAGAGACAACAGAATGGTATGAAAACAGAGAATCAAAGGACAAAATGGGTGAAGTAAGTAATGCCTTTACAATAATAACACTGAATGATAATGGATTGAACTCCCCAATCAAAAGAATTAGACTGAGAAAATGGACCAAAAATATGAGCCTTCTATATGTTGTCTACAAGAGACCCACCTCAGATGTAAGGATACAACCAGCTTAAAAGTGAAAAGGCTGGAAAAAGGTATTCCATGCCATTAGTAACCAAAATGAACAATAATTACTCAGTGCAACTAGCAAATTGTTTTTGTGATCAGTATTCTGTAAGTTTCTTCATACAAAATAAACACTTGCTTTTAATAGAAGAGGACTAGAGAAGAGATTTTTTTTCTTTAACCATTACTTATGCATAATTGTTAATTAAAATAACCCATCCGGATCAATAAAGATTTAGCATGATTACTGTTGAACAAGATTTTGGGTTTTTCTGTCTCAAAAAATTATGAGTTGGCATGTTGTTGTCTGCTATAATTCATTCCAATAAGATGTGCAGAATTCCCAAATAGGAATTTGATTATCCAGAAAGAATTATGGCCGAAATGAAAATTAAATAACTAAACCAATAATTTATTTTATTCTTAGAGATTATGATGTCCAATAGTTAGAGCTGTAATATAAAATTTAGAATTATAATTAATTTCTATTATATTAGAATTATTAGTTACATTTGTAAATGTTTATTGCTATACTACCTATTTCTTATAATTAATTATATTAAATCTAATCTGGCCTTGCACTCTTTTTTAAAATTTTAATTTCTTTGACCAATTTTTCTATTTATTTTACAATTTTACAATAAAAGTCTTTTCAACAGCTAAAAAGAACCATTGATTATACATTTTGGATAGATCATATTGTATGTGAATATATCTCAGTAAAACTGTCTAATAAATAAATAAATAATTGTGCAAGAATAGCCAGAATTAGCAGTTACTTACAGCAGAGGAAACAGAGCAATTGAGTGGAGAGGAATTTCCTTGTTTGTTTGATTGTATGTCTGTTATTTGTTTATTATTTTTACTGAAACAATGAAAATGCTTTAATAATGATTGAAGTGATGAAAACAACTATGTGATTATACCAAATACCATTGATTGTACACTTTGGATAAATTGTATGCATTATTAATATGTATCAGTAAAATTGATTTCTTAAAAAATATATGGTGGGTTGAGGGAAAAATACACCAAATGTAAGATATGGACTATAGTTAGTAGTAGTATTTTGATGATGCTCTTGCATAATATGTAACAAATATAAGATGTTGGTGGAAGGGTGATGTATGAGACCCCTGTATGATGTTATGCATGTTTTGTAAGTTTACAACTTTTACTATACACTTACTGTTTATGTATGTTCATGTATGAATGATATACTTCAATAAAAATATTAAAAAATTTACAAAGAGGAAATTTTAGGGTATATGTATGTTACTAGAAAAAAATTAAAGAAAAAAACCAACAGGACTGTGCAACACAGTGAACCCTAATGTAAACTACAGACTATTATTAATAGTACAGTTTTATTATCATTCTTTCATTATTTGTAACAATGATACCAAATTGTGCAAATTGTCACTTAGTGGGGAGGGTTGTGGGAATTGTGTTTACTGCATGATTTTTCTTTAAGCCTATCACTTATTTAATTAAAAAGGGAAAAAAAAACTCATTGTTAATTCCAAGGTCACCTAGATTTTTTCCTATATTTTCTTTCTAAAATTTTGTAGTTTTGAATTTTAAGTTTAGATGTATGATCCATTTTGTTGAAATACTGTGCTTTTTCCATTGAATTGCCTTTGCTCATTTGTCAAAGATCAGTTGTCTCTATTTGTGTGAATTTATTTTGGGACTCTATATTCTGTTCCATTGATCTATATATATGTCTGTTCTTTCACCAATACTGTGCTGTCTTGATTATTTTAGCTTTATATAATATCTTGAAATAGGGTAGGGTGAGTTCTCTAATTTTGTTCTTCTTCAGTATTGTGTTGGCTGATCAAGGTCTTTAGCCTTTCCATATAAGCTTAGAATTAGTTTGTTGATATCTGCAATATCCCTCTTCACTTGTAAGGACCTATGTGATTATATTGGTTCCACCTGTATAATCTAGGATAACTTCTTTATCATAAAGTCAGTTGATTAGCAACTTTAACTTCATCTGCAAAGCCTATTTTGGCAAGTAAGGTAACATAGTTACATGATTTTTATATATATTTGGCTTTATATGTGTTTAGAGGACTCTCAAATCCCTTCCATTAGTTAGTCTGTTCCTATAATTCTTCCATATTATCTATATATTAATGTCTATAATGTTTCTGCATATTAGAAATATTATTTCAAATTTCTGACACTTTCACCCAATTTCCCTCTGGGCACATTTTGAAAACTATTTTGCTAACTCAGAAGTATCTTACTGAGATTTTGTTTAATTGTGTTTATATTGAGAAAATGTATGTGCTTAACTATACTGAGTTTCTCCTATTAACACAATAGGTATTTTAATTTATTCAAATGTATTTGTTCTTTTGTACAGTAGCATAGTCTTTGTCACATATATCCAACACACTTTTGATTAAGGTTATTTCCATTTTATTCATACTGCTGTTCCTTTTAATAGGCCTTTTTAATGTTTTAAATCTAAATGGGTACTTGTTGGTTTACAAGAAAGCTATTGGTTTTATTTATTTTGTAACTAGCCTCTGTACTGAGTTATTTTCTCTTGATTTTAAAACATTAATTTAGAAATTATCATAGAGTTAAATTTATTTTTTCATCTTTTGGTAAAAGTTCTCTGAAGTTTAATACATACATGGATAGATTTTGTAACTACCACTGCCGTCAAGCTAAAGAACATTTCCACAACCTAAAAAAAACAACCCTCATGTTCTTCCTTTCCAAATTACATTTTATTTCTATTACTTTTCCATTTATTCTCTTATGTTTTGCAGAGTAACTCTAATAATAAATATATACAGTTAATTTATGGTTTAAAATGGGGCAAATATTTTAGATTTATTGAATCTTTGTAACTTTTGCTGTGTTTTTGTTTTTGTTTTTAGCCATGTCTTTTCTTTTTCTTTATGGAATAGAAGTTAAAAAAAAAAAAAAAGATAAAACTCAAAAACCAAAGTTGCATGTATTCTTATTTCAAAGACTACAAGGAATGTAGCCAGTTTGTGAATATTTTCTTCAATTCAATTTGGAATCCTATGGAGGATGTAGGATTGGATGGTAGTTGTGAACACAAGTTCAAATCACTGAAAAAAGCATATGGAAAGAAAGTTGTGGGTGGAGAGCAACCTGGAAATGAATGATTGGGCTGCAAGTAAATATGACAAGAGACTCAATTATGGTTTCAGGTTGAGATTCCATATCTTGTGTCTCCTTGGAATAGGTGTCATGGACACACAAAAAATAATGTTTATAATTATCTTTTTTTTTCTGCTATTCTTCTACCATATTTTACTAAGCAATTTCACTGTGCCAGGTATTGTTCTGATTGCTTCACATTTATCTTTATAGTTTATATCTTACATCTATCCTTTGAAGTATAATGCCTATCTTTGCCTCCTACCCCAGTTACTTCGGGCTTTCCATTCCTCTTCCCCAGGTTTTACCAACCAGTAGAGGCAGCTACCATTACATCTATTAGTTTGTGCTGATTTTTAAATGTCTGGTCAGAAACTTTAATGCATGATTCTTCTTTAATGTGTGATCTTTCCAGTAAACAAGGGTGTACTGGAGACACATTGCCCTGACTGAAAAGAATAAATTTCGAACTTTGGGATTTTGAACACTAAGGTATAATGGTGGGGATATTCCCTCATTTGAAGATTCATAGAAACAATTTATAGCTCCTTTATGTGCTCTTTAACTGACTGTTCAAAGGTCTCCCTTCCCAGACCAGTTCCAATTGTGCCATTTTCTATAGCAAACAATGTTTCACCATTGACATGCAGCTTTACTTTCATTAGCAAAGACACACTTCACAGTTCTTGTTGCAACTCTGGGAAATGCCAGGCCAAGGTTTTAATAACTCCCATTACAATTAGATTGTAGTGCCTAATCCCTGATATCCTAAATGGCATTACCTTCTAGTGACTTTTATACCAAGGCATAAGAAAATATATATACATTTTCCAGGCTTCTGATGCTCACTAAATACTATGGTAATTTCATTAGACTTGGAAATCTTGGTAGCTGTAGTGTTTTTGGTTCCTTCAGCATAGCTGGGAATGGTTTGAAGGATCTTCAGAAGAAGCTGTGATTTGTGTTCTTCAGGTAATAAAGAGGCTAGAAACTAGGTCTTCTGACTGAAAGCCTGACCCTTTCCATCATAGTTGACTGATTTACTCAACTAGCTGCAGTATCACATAAGGGCAGCCCCTACTGTAGAAACATTTGATAGACTCCTTAAGTATTCATTAACAGCTGCTTGGGTATTTAGATATCTTAAACAGCTATTTAAACAGCTATTTAGATATCTTAAAATCTATTCACTCAATATATATTAAACAATATTTATTTCATGCCTACCAAGTACCAGTCAATTTTCTAAACTTAGTGTATACAGTGAATGAAGCAAACAAACCCCCGACTCTCAAAGAAGCTTTTGTTGAGGGATTAGAAGAGGTAGACAACAAAAAAATAAATAAATTAGCACAATATACAGCATGTTAAATGGTAATAAATGCTACAGAACAAAATATCATAAGGGGGAAAGGAATATGGATTGTTGAAAATGCAGTTTTCAGTAGTGTGTTAAGAGAAATATTCATTGATATGAAAGTTAGAAAAGACCTGAAGAAGGTTAAAAAGTAAGCCATGCAGGTATTAAAGGGAATATAATTCCAGGACAAGGGGCTATAAAATGCAAGGACTATACAAAGAAGGGATAAAGCTAATAAACATTTTAGTTATAGGAAATTCAGACTTAACTGATTGAAAGGAAGGACCAAGAAGAGGGAAGAAAACCAGAATATAAAAGACATAAGAAGGAACAGAGAGATTTTCTAATCCCCGGAATCTCAAAGCTTGATCCATGGTCACCTGGAGGTGTTGTGCAGGTGCCCCACGTGCTCCTGAAGGGAAGTGGAGGCTCCAAATCAAATCTCTACTCAACTCCAATCTGCTGCTTTCAGAGCAGCTTTCTGTTATATAGTAAGCTTGTGCAGTTTCATATTTTAAAAAATGTTCCGGTTTGTTTTCACTTGGTTGAGAAATAACTGATTTAATTTAGTTCCCATTTTCTGTACATGAGGAACTGGAATTCAAGGAAGTTGAATAAATTGAGTCCTGTCTCATGACTTCAGTTGGCATACAGGAAACTTCTGTAGTAGCCTCCAGTTGATTCGAATCACCTGTACCCTTTTCCCTTATCCCTACTCCAGTCAATTCCACATCCACACTCAGTTACATATTCCTAAAGCATATTTTCCTGAACCTAAATCGTGAATATCATTCCATTTTCTAACAGATTAAGTTCAAAATCCTAAGGCCTGCACTTGAGGTCTTCCAAAATACAGTCCAATAAAACTCCCTGGCATATGCTATTTCTAGCCAAGTTGAGCAGGTGTTGCTGCATCACTTCCAACTTTCTTCATGCATACCTTTGTTTATTTAGGTCTATATACCCTGTGTAATCTTCTTTCATTCACTCTCCCTGACTTTCAGAACATTGTGTCTCAGTTAATACTACATTTTTGTCCTCTTCACAACTCTTCCTTCTCCTTTCTATGTACCTCCTCTTCCATCTACCTCCTGCTTTTTCATTGCTTTTCTGTTTTTCCTGATCTTTCCAACAAAATATCATCTTTCCCAATGTTGAATATTTATATCATTTTGTTTGCACTTCTCTTATAATATGTATACTAGTCTATTTTGCATTATGTTTCAGTTTATTTTAATTTGCCTTTTCTAAATTACAAACTACTTGAAGATAAGCACCTTGTCTTACTTATTCTTGAATTGTTATTCTTTGCTTTTGCATGCATTAAAAACTCACTTTTAAAAATTTCCTGATTTAAATTTAATTGGGTGAGGGTATAGAAAAAATAAGGCACTATGTTTTGCCAAGTGATTTATAGTTTGCTCTATTGTAATATTTTACAACACATATCCTTACAATATTTAGAAAGTGGCTTCAAACATTGTTTTTTACACAGAATGATAATGGTAGTCATTGAGACTGAACTGCTCCTGTAGAAAGAATAAAAGTTGCTTTATGAGAATTTAATTACAATCAAAGAAATGTTCAGGAAGCTTGCCCATGAGTAAATATTTACAGAAAATGAATTCCACACTAGTTACAAGAGGGTGGTCAAATAACAAATGCATAGATAGCTTGGAAACATGATTTTTAAAAGTATAAATCTCTACATAGAAATAATATTTGCTAGTTTATGACCAAAAAGGGTTGTTACGACTAGGCCCCAGGGGAACGAAATTACCCTTCAGTGAGAAATACATCTCCAACCCTACTTCCTCTTATATAAAGTGGGCAAAGTACAAGGAGAACCAAATTGCAAGCAATATGAGAACATACTTTTTAATATCGTCACGAGACCTCAGGTTATTCATATGGAATTCCTGAAATAAAAAGAGCAGACAAATTCTACCTCTCTTAAATGAATCTGTATGGCATCCCAGCAATGTTTGCTATATGTTTTAATTCTTCTGCCACTTCAAATCGTTTTCTGTAAATAAACTATACTGATAAAATTTTCTATTACTCCAATTAAGTTATAGAGATGGAATTTCTCACCATGTTTGAACTCATGTTTAATGTAATAAAGTGAGGTATTTTGTTTTCTATATGCTTCTAACCTTTATGCTTGCAACAGTGCATTTCTCTTCTGCCATCTTAGACACTCTGATCTCTGAGTTTATAATTCCAGTTAAATGAAATTTAATGTGGCATTACAGCAAATGGCCAATATATTTGTTTGAATAAAATTGCTTCTTTAGACATGTAGGCATGAATATTTTTTTAGTTGTCGCATTGATTTGCATGCACATATCATGCCAACATAATATTTGAGAATGCTTCACACAAAGTTTCTGCAATGAAAATCACCACCTTGTCACTTCTTTGCCATATATCTAGGGCCACTTATTTAACTTCACTGACATAATGTAATATAAGGATAAAACTATATTTTAAGGGTTACTGTGAACATTCTAGATCACACATGCACACACACACTCACATGTATAACATCATTTCTAAGTAATTGAATGAAACCAAAGGAGGATTTCTAAGTGGGCAAATTAATGAGTGAGAAAATTATCCTAATAAGCTATTTTAGTTATTTTAATGACTTTTTGGTTATTCTAGTGAAACATTTTTGATGAACAATTTACCAACATTTATGTTTCACTATGTCATTCTTAGTTTATAGTGAATTACAAATACTATTTATAGTTCCATACTTTCAGAGACTCCAAGTTATTTGTGTTGGACTTCACAAGCACCTATCTTCAGCTAGTTGATGAATGACATGTCCATAATTTAGTGTTCAGAAAGGGTCACATACATTAAAAAACCTCAACCTAGCTCTTATACCTTCATCAGGATAAGTTTGAGAGTCCATCTTCTCTTTTGCACATACTGTCAAGTTTGCCTCTTGAAAAGGTCTTCCCCTTCATGTTTTATTTATTTTTGTTCCTTGTACCATGAATTTACCTCTATAATGATTTTGGGACAGAAGAACACACTCATTTGGTTTTCCATTATTCCTATTAAGTTTATAGGGTCCAGAGTTTATGGAATTTCTCAAAATTAATAGTCAGTTGCTAAACCCTAAGTTTTGTGTGTCTCCCTTAGGAATTACAGGTCGAAGGACCCAAAAATTGTTTATGTTAAAATATTTTCTCTTCTTCTACATTATTACTAAAAGTTCACCCAAATTAATGATATAGAATAGTTTTGGGGTACTCAGAGATATTCATTTTAAACAGCTCTAAGTTCTGATTTTAAATGTCTGTCTTCTGATTTTAATATGTCTACTTTATATTTACTTTTACATGATTTCGCAAAGACAAAACAGGAAGAATATGCTGATAAATGTTAAGACAAATGAATCATTCAGAGTTTTGTGTTAGAACTCAGGGCACTTTACTAATCAGAATTTTGAAGAAGTAATATAATCAGTTTGAAGAAATTTATTTTTAGAAAATTTAAGTAAGGGATGATGTATGTCCAACTAAGGGGCATGCAAGATATATTAGCCTATTTATAGAATTCCTTGTCATGATATTAAGCAAAGGACCAACTACAAGAAATAGAAATATTGTGCATGATTTTAGAGATGAGAGGTATGTAGAAAATTTTCATCCTTACTCTCCTCCAGCCATTAGGTGGTAGTTGTAATTTCTATGAAAGAATTTCATCTTCTTTAGCATAGGGATTGATTACTGATGAAATTCCATCTTTCACAATCACCACCTTTCCAACACAAGAAACCCTCTCTCTTTTGCCAAGCATTTGGAGATGAAGCTTCTCATACTTTCACTACTAAGAACTCATTTAAAATACTTTTTTCATAGACACCATTGCTTAAAAATTCTGTCCAAGAACTGAATTTACTAATTTATAAGGCTTTCACTACATCTTTTGAAAAAAATGAAAAACAACAAAAGCAGAAACCATTTGGGAAAATTGTAGATCTGAATTTATTAAAACATTATAAACAATTTCATAGAAAATATAAATAAAATTAAAGGAAAAGAGCATACCAAAATATTTGTAGTCTATCCTTAAGAAAGGTTAAACCTTAATATATAAAGCGTTCTTACAGTAAATAATAAAAATGTGAAAGCCCAATATAAAACTAGGCAAAGTTCACAGATAAGCATTTGAGGAGGGAAAAAGTAGAAATGATCAATTAATGTATGACTAAGTGACCAACCCCATTAATAATCATAAAATGCATAGAAATATCAATAAAATGAGATTTTAAGTAGCAAATAAGCAAAGTTTAAAAATGTAACATACTGTCTTGTCAAGCAATGTTGAGATGAAGAATATCCATTCTAATGCATCCTTTCAGAGAGATGAGATTTTTTGCAATGAATCAAAAATTTCTAAAGTACATAACTATAATGATGCACCTTAAATAAATAATTTTGTATACAAATAAAGATTTACCTAAAATTTAGTTTGTCAAAGAACTGTTAATAATAGGGAAAATTGAAACCATTAATATAATAAAATGTAACAATTTTTATGTTATATTGTTGGATGACAAGTTATAACCAACATGTACTTTCTGCACAGTGATATATAACACTGTAATATCACTTTTAGGTATGAAAAGTACACTGATATTTGTAAATCATATTAATTTGCACATGTAAATATTTTCATAGTAAGGGGGAAAAAGGCACAGGATTGAATATATATTGTATACCAAATATGGGCCAGGCAATTCTTGACATATTTCACATTTTATAATTCTTTTAGCCTTACAAAAATCCTATGAGGCATATACCATTATTTCCCCCAATTTAGAAATGCAAAAACTGAATGAAAGGGAGTTTAATTTGTCTAAGGTCACACCATCAGTTCTTAAAATAGAATTTAAAATTTGTCATTTTTACTATAGAGTTTAAAGGTTTTATTTATAAGGTTTTTTTTATTATTATTATTATGGGTAAAAATCAAAATTCTCACAATACATACAAACATTTGCAAAATGATATATAAATATATATGCATATATGTGTATTTGCTTACAAAAATGTTATTTTTATATATATATATATA
>JAKSZT010015196.1:2502512-2543151 GCA_026826555.1 Tolypeutes matacus | reverse complement strand
GACCCCTGCACTACGCGGCCATCATGAGTGTGCGCAAGTGCACAGGCCTCGTGGTGGGCTGCTGGATCATTGGGGTTCTGCACTCTGTAAGTCAGCTGGTCTTCACAGTAAACCTTCCATTCTGTGGCCCCAATAAAGTGGACAGTTTTTTCTGTGATCTTCCCCTAGTTATTAGACTTGCCTGTACTGATACATATGTCCTCCAGATTCTGATGATTTCACACAGTGTTCTAATTGCCATGAGCTCCTTTGTGCTCTTGCTGATCTCCTACTTGGTCATCCTGGTCACCGTGCACCTTCGTTCCTCAGCTGGCATGGCCAAGGCACGGGCCACCCTGACTGCCCACGTCACTGTGGTGAAACTTTTCTTTGGGCCTGTCATTTTCATTTATGGCTGGCCTTTGGCAACTTTCCAGCAGATAAGGTGCTCTTATGGTTCTGTACTGTGTTCACCCCTCTCTTAAACCGCTTGATCTATGCATTAAGAAATAATAAGTGCTATCAGCAATGAGAAAACTGAAGAATCAACAAGTCAGTTCTTGATAGTCTCCCAGCTTTCTCTTGTGATAAATAACAGCCCATAATAAAAGTCAGGTAACTGTAATTTCCTTTATGAATTACTGTTATGTTTGAAATTTCATAGAACACATTATTTAAATTTTTTTTAAAGAAGTTTTATGTTACATAAATATTTCATTGAAAATATAGGGGATTCTCATGTACCCATCACCTCCTCCTCCCATACTTTTCCGCATTAACAACATCTTTCATTAGCGTGGTCATTTGTCACATTGTAGTAAGATAAGGTGAACCTGGGGCATGCTTCCATAGAATATGAAAGTGTTCATCTTGTTATAGGATGTTATGTCAGTGGGTGGAGACTCACCCAATAAACAAGAAAATATTAAACTCCCATCCTGGGAAGTCCTGCTATGTTCTCAATTTGAGGGCCAAGAATCTCTAGAGAACATAGGCAGTGCCTAATAAAAGTAAGCAGAACAATGTCAAGTCCTCTGTATTAATGCATGTAACTATGAACCTTATTCTTCAAAAATTGAAACTTCATGGTTACCATGGGTTTTGAAAGGAGGGGAACAGGAGAATAGATGAAACATAGGACATTGGAATTTTTCTGCATGATTTTGAAATGCTGGATACAAGCCATTATACATTTTTTTTAAAGATTTATCTTATTTATTTCTCCCTACCCTCTTGTCCTTTACACTTGCTTTGTCTGTTCATCTTCTTTGTTTCTTTAGAAGGTAACAGGAAATAAACCTGGGACCTCCAATGTAAGAGGGAAGCCCTTATTGCTTGAGTGACCTCTGCTCCCTGCTTTGCTGTGTCACTCATATTTTTCTTCTTGTGTCTTTTGTTGCATCATTTGGTTTCATCAGCACTCTGTGCCTATCTGCAACAGCTCACTGTCTTCTTTAGGAGTCACCAGGAACTGAACTAGGGACCTCTCATGTGGTAGGCAGGAGCCCTATTCCTTGAGCCACATCTGCTTCCCCCCCTTAGACATTTTGTCAAAACCTTGAACACAATATTTTTTTTGTAACAGAAACAAACTGCCTTAGAAACAAGAGAATGGGACTCCTTATCTTTGCTTATGAAATTGTTCTTATTTAATTTAGATTAAAATTATTTTTCATAATGTAAGTCTTCCTTTTCCTATAAAAATTAATGTTTCTATCAAATTAATGCTTCTGCTCACCTTGAAAATTATGAAAATGTGCAAAATACTAATGTAAGACATTTAAATCATATTTTAAAAGTTTCTGAATAGCATTTAATATACAGATATTTCTAGTCATTGCTTTTGATACCAAAAATTAGAAACAGGTATTATAAATTTTACAGACAAGGGTACTGTTGTACCGTTCTCACAATTTTTAAATTGCAAAATAAAACTGTTACAGATCCCAGTTTCCTATGCCTTTGTATGTTTACAAACATGCATACTTATAATAACCTTTGTTATTCAAATTATTTATATCTGATCTAAGGAACTAAATATGTTGAGATGATTTTTTTTTTTAATATAAGAATGGTATTTCTTGCAGTCTCAATTCTCACTAAAATTATCCATGATTAGAGATCAAATAATGATAGATTTATTTGCCAATCTCATAATCTGAACTCAGAAGCAAAATGGACTTGTATTTTCCATTAGTCAAGCTACAAATGGCAAACCCTGGGTCCATAATTAATGTTACTTTGTCTCAGTGTATTAAAGAAGTTCATAATTGCCACTCAAAATTAGTGTTTCAATGACCACACGCAGAAATAGATATCATTCCATATTTATTTTCACCAACATTTTCATCAACACTGCTAATTATATGCCTTTGTTTTAAAATTCATATGCTTATCTGTATACCATGGCTTCTAATCCTTACCAACCAGTAAAACATAATAGAGAATTCACATTTTTCAATGCTCTCAAAAATTATAAGAATAGTCCTTTGAATATTCAAAAACCTATATTCTCACACAAATTTTTTAAAAATAATATTTCGTTGAAGTATATCGTTCATACATGAACATTCATAAACAATAAGTGTATAGTGAAATTTGTGAATTTACAAAACAATCATGCATCTCTTCATACACGGCTTCCATACATCTCCCCATCACCAGCACATTTCATTGTTTTGAGATATTTGTTACAAATAATGAAAAAGCAGTGTCAAAATATTACTATGAACTATGGCCCATATCTTACATTTGGTGTATTTTCTCCAACCCATCCAAATATTAACAACTTATTTTAGTATTACATATTTGCTATCATTCAAGAGAGAACATTCTCATATTGTCCTGTTAACCACAGTCCATCATCCACCACTCAATTCCTTGTGTTATACAGACCCATGCTTTGTAGTATCCATTCAAAGTGTATGCTTAGTAGCTCTCATTTTCATCACAGAGTTATGCTGTTATTACCTCAGTAAATTTTAAAACATTTCATTACTCCAAAAGGAAAAATCCCATGCCCCTTTGTACCCCCCATTTTTCTCCCTTAGTTGAAATAATATCTTCTTGCCATTGCTGCAAAATATTATAAAATTAATATTAAATATCATCCATGTTACATTAGTTGTGATTTTTCTATGTATCATCATATTCTTAGCACTTATTATCACACTGAAATTTAATAGTTATTAATATTATTTTGTGTAATTCCTATTTTATCGATTAAGAAACTAAGAATCATACAATTTAAGTGAGTTGACCACATTCACAATCAGACTGAGGTCAATAAGGAAATAAAGAGAACTTAAGCAATTTGATAAACGAGCTAGACCTAACAGACATATATGTTACATCCCAAATCATCAGGTTATACATTCCCCTCAAGTGCTCATGGATCTTTCTCCATAATAGACGACATGTTAGGTCACAAGACAGGTTTCAATAAAGATAAAAATACTGAAATTATATGAAGCACCTTCTCAGATCATAATGGACAGAAACTGGAAATCAATAATAGACAAGAAAGGGAAAAAGTCACAAATGTGTGGAGGCTAAACAATATACTCCTAAACAATCAGTGGGGCAAAGAAGAAACTGAAAGTGAAATAAGTAAATATATTAAGACAAATGAAAATGAGAATAAAAAGTATCAAAACATGAGATACAGTGCAGAGAGGGAGATTTATAACCCTAAACTCCTATTTTAATAAAGAAGAAAGAGCTAAAATCAAATATCTAACTGAACAACTGGAAAATCTAAAAAAAAAAAAAAAAAAAACGTTAAATCATTCCCCAAGCAAAAAGAAGGAAAGAAATAAATGAAATTGAGAAGAAAAAAGCAATAGAGAAAATCAACAAAACCAAAAGCTGGTTCTTTGTAAAGTTAAATAAAATTGACAAACCCTTAGCAAGGCTAACAAAGGAAAAAGGAGAAAAGATGTAAATAAGTAAAATCAGAAATTAAAGGGGGGAAATTAAGGCTGACCCAACAAAAATAAAAAGGATCATAAGAGGATATTATGAGAAACTGTATGCCAACAAACTAAATAACCTAAATGAAATGGGCAAACTACTAGAAACACACAAACAACCTACACTGACTCTACAAGAAATACAAGAACTTAAAAAATCAGTCACATTTAAAGAGATTGACTTAGTCATTAAAAATTCTCAACAAAGAAAAGTCCAGGACCTGATGGCTTCATAGGTGAATTCAACCAAGCATTTCAAGAAGAATTAACATCAAGCTTGTTTGAACTCTTCCAAAAAATTGAAGGAAAATTACCCAATACATTTCATGAAGCCAACATCACCCTAATACCAAAGCCAGATAAAGATGCTACAAGAAGAGAAAATTACAGAAATGTCTTTCTAATGAACATAAATGCAAAAATTGTAAACAAAATATATGCAAATAGAGTCCAACAGCATATAAAATAATTATACACCACGACCAAGTGAGTTTTATTCCTGGTATGCAAGGGTAGCTCAACATAAGAAAATCAATTAACATAATACACCACATTAAAAAATTGAAGGAAAAAACACACATGATCATCTGGATTGGTGCAGAAAAGGCATTAGACAAAATTCAGCATCCATTCTTGATAAAAACAATTCAAAAGAGAGAAATAGAAGGAAAATACCTGAATATGATAAAGGGCATATATGAAAAACCCAAAGTCAACATCGTACTCAATGGAGAAGGTTCAAAGCTTTCCCACTAAGAGCAGGAAAATGACAAAGATAACCACTGTCACCACTGTTTTTCAATATCATGCTGGAAGTTCAATCTACAGCAATTAGACAAGAAAAATAACAAAAGTTATCCAAATAGGAAAAGAGGAAGTAAAACTCACTATTTGTGAATGACATTGTCCTATATTTAGAAAATTCTGAAACAATTAAGCCATGTGGGCTAATAAATGAGTTCAGCAACATGGCAGGATACCAGATCAACACACAAAAATCCATAATGTTTCTGTCCTCTGGTATTGAACAATCTGAGGTGGAAATCAGGGAAAAAAATTCCATTTACAATAGCAACAAAAAGACTCAAATACCTACATATCAATTTAACCAAAGAAGTACAGGATCTATATTCAGAAAACCATAAAATATTGCTAAAAGAAATCAAAGAAAACCTAAACAAATGGAAATACATTCCATGTTCATGGACTGGAAGTTTAAATATGGTGAATATATCAATTCTACCCAAACTCATTTATAGATTTAAAGCGATACTAATGAAAATTCCAACAGTCTGCTTTGGAGAAATAGAGGCAATGAACAAATTCCTTTGGAAGGGAAAGTGCACCCAAATAACCAAAAGCATTCTAAAAAAAGAAGAATGATGTAGGAGGAATTTTACTTCCTGATCTTGAAACATATCACAAAGCTACAGTGGTCAAAACAGCATGGTATTGGCATAAATATAGACACATTGATGAGTGGAATAGAATTTAGAATTCAGATATAAACCCTCCTGGCTATGGCCAACTGCTTTATGACAAACCTACTAAGTCTGTGTTAACGGGACAAAACAGTCTCTTCAACAAATGGTGTTGGGAAAACTGGATATCCAGCATTTTTCAAGAATTCCCTGAATCCTACCATACTAAATATAAAAGCCAGGATCATAAAACTACTAGAAGAAGATGTAGGGAAACATCTTCAAGATCATGTGGTAAGTGATGGTTTCTTGGATCTTACATCAAAAGAAAGAGCAACAAAAGAAAAAATAAAAAATGAGATCTGCTCAAAATTAAACACTTTTGCACCCAAAGGACTTTGTCTAAAGGGTAAAAAAAGTAGGCAACTCAATGAGAGAAAATATTTGGAAATCACATATCTGATAAGGGCTTAATATCCATGATATTTAAAGAGATGCTACAACTCAACAACAAAAAGACAAACGACCCAATTAAAAAATGGACAAAAGACTTGAATAGACATTTGTCCAAAGAGGAAGTTCAAATGGTGAAAAAACACATGAAAAAATGTTCAACATCACAAGCGATTAGGGAAGTGCAAAGCTACAAGGAGACATCATTTCACACCTATTAGAATGGCCAATATTAAAAAAAAAACAGAGAGCAACAAGTGTTGGAGAGGATGTGGAGAGATAGAAACACTTATTCACTGTTGATGGGACTGTAGAATGGTACAGCCTCTGTGGAGGACTGTTTGGCAGTTCCTAAAGAAGTTGAAGATAGATTTTCATTGTAACCCTGTATTACCACTACTGGGTATATACCCAGAAGAATTGAAAGCAGTGACATGAAGAGACATCTGTACACTGATGTTCATAGTGGCATTACTCACAATTACCAAATGTTGGAGATTATCCCTATTCACAGATGACTTATCTTATATATAAAAAGTCCTAATGATACACCCCCAAAAAACTACTAGAGTTAATAAACAAATTCAACAAATTAAAGGATACTAGGTCAACATATAAAATCATTTGCATTTCTGTACAATAGCAATGAGCAATCCAAATTAAATTAAGAAAATATTTCCATTTAGTCTACCATCCAAAAGAACAAAATATTTAAGAATAAATTTAACCAAGTATATGAAAGATCTGTACACTGAAAACTACAACACATGGTGAAAGAAGTTAAAGAAGACCTAAATTAATAGAAAGATATCCCTTGTTTATGGATTGTAAGACAATATTGTTAAGATGGCAATATTACCCAAAGTAATCTACAGATTACATTCAAACTCTTTCAAATTTCCAACAGCCTTTTTACATGAATGGAAGACAATTCTCAAATTCATATAAAATTTCAAGTGGTATTGAACAATCAAATTAATACCAAAAAAAATGTAGGACTTACTCTTTTTTCTTTCAAAACTTACTATAAAAGTACAGTAACAATACTGTGTGGTACTGGCATAAGGATAGAAATATAGACCAAAGGAATAGAACTGAGAAGCAAGAATAGACTGAAATAATTATGACTGATTTTCAATAAGGGTTCCAAGGCCATTCAATGTGGAAAGAATAGTCTCTTCAACAAATGGTTCTGGGTAAACTGGATATCATCTGCAACTGAATGGTGTTGGACTTCTACCTCACAACATATCAAAAACAAACTCAAAATGGATCAAGGACCTAAACATAAGCACTAAAACCATAAAACTCTTAGAAAAAAGCATAGATGTAAATCTTCATGAAGTTAGATTTGGCCATCATTTCTTAAATATGACACCAAAGCACAAACAATAGAAGAAAAAATAGCTGAATTGTAATTCTGCAAAATTTAAAACATTTGTGTTTCATATGACACCATAAAGGAAGTGAAAAGACAACTCACAGAATGGGAGAAAATTGTTGCAAATCATATACCTGGCAAAAATATCATATATCCAGAATCTATGAAAAATTGCTACAACTTAAGAACAAAAATCAAATAATTCATTTCAAAAATGGGCAAAGGACTTTAATCAATATTTCTCCAAAAAAGATTAATAGATGGCTAATAAGCACATAAAAAGATTTTCCACATCATTAATTATCAGGGAAATGCAAATCCTGATATACCACTTCTCACTCATTAGGATTGCTACAATAAATAATACAAAGATTAGCTAAGAAGTGTTGGGAAGAATGTAGAAAAATTGAAAACCTTCCTATTAAGAGTGTAAAATGGAATAGCCATGGTAGAAAACAGTTTTACAGTTCCTCAAATAGTTAAACATAGAATGACACATGACATGGTATTTCCACTCCTAGGTATATACTTAGAAAAATAGAAAGTAAGCATTCAAAAAAATAATTTTACAAATCCTGTTCATATTAGCACTATCCATAAGTCAATATATAAAAACAATCAGAATGTCCAAGCATTTGACAAAATTTAATACCCACTCATGATTAAAAAAAGAAATGCACAGAATATTAGAAATTCAGGAGGAACCTCCTGAAGTGTCTAAAGAGTGTCTACAACAATTCATAGCTGTTATCATATTTAATGATGAAAGTATGGATTCTTTTCCCCTAAGATCAAGAGCAAAGCAAGGATGACTGATTCTCTAGTATTATGCAACATGCTTGTGGATGTTCTATCCAGTGCAATAACACAAGAAAAGCACACTTTCTTCTACATTCTCACTTCCTGAGGTCATACCAAAATTTTACAGCCTTGTCTGTTAACTCTCTTGTTCTTGTATAGAACGCTTTTTAATTGTATGATTTTAAAAATTAAAATGTTATGAAATGCATTACTTGTCACATTGATTTTCATTTGAATGGGAATTTTTCATTATGGGAATATTTTAGATCAATATATTCAAATCAAAATGTTTTTCATGACAGTTGTATATATTTTATGGCATGGATATAAAGCAATTTTTAAAATTACCTCAATTGTGGAAAAATTTTTAATCGATATGGTTCATCAACGTTAAGTGCACAATTCAATTCCTTTTGGAAAATGCATACAGTTGTGTAACTGCCACCACAATTATTAGCTACAATATTCCCATCATCCCAAAGTATTTCCTCATACATTTTAACATAATTTCTCTCACCTCAAACCCAGAACTCTGGTAACAACTGATCTGTTTTCTACCAGTATAGTTTTTCATTTTCAAGAATTTTAGATAAATTAATCCATACAGTGTGTAGTCTTTTGCATGTGATTACTTCCATTTATCCAAATAGTTCTCGATTTAGGGTTATTTTGCACCCATGGGACATTTGGCATGCTTGGAGACATTTTTGATTGTCATGACTCAGGCAGTGGGGTATTATTAGCATGTAGTGGGTAGAGGCAAAATTTGCTGCATAATATGTTACAATGCACAGAAAGCCCCCTACAACGAAGATTTATTTGGTGCCAACGTAAATAGTGATGAGAATGAAAAACGTTCATTAGTTTAAGTCTAGTGAGATTCATTTTTGTTTGTGCATGTATCAGCATTTTGACCCTTATAATAACTGGGTTTTATTTCATTATATGTATATGAAGCAATTATTGATACACCAGTTGATGGATATTTGATTTTGTTTTTATTTGCTTTACTTTTGAAGTATCATGAATAAAGGTTTTGTGAACTTTTATGCATAGTTCTTTGTGTGGACCTTTGCTGTCATTTCCTTTAGATAAATACCTAAGAGCATTATTACTAGGCTATAAAGTAACCATGTTTTACTTTATGTGAAATTGCCAAGCTACTTTCAAAAATGCATTCCCACCAGCAATGAATGAGATTTCCTGTTGCAATCTATTGTATTCTGGATATAAATATTTTTTTCCAGTCAGTGGCTCACCTTTTCGTTTTCCTAACAGTGTCTTTATGAAATGTAGAAATTTTTAAATTTTGATTTATTCCAAGTTATCAATTTTTAAACTTTTATTCTTGTTTTGTCTTTTGGCCTAATTCTAGGGTTTAAAAGTCTTTCTCTTATGTTTTATTCTAGGACTTTAATATCTTTAGCTCTTATATTTTGGTCTATATCCATTTCAAATTAATTTTTGTATAATGTGTGAGAGAAGGTTTGAAGTTCTTTCTATCTGTCTATTATCTATTTCTAGAGAGTGATAACATATGTGTATTCAATTGTTTGAGCACCATTATAAGACTATTCTTTCCCACTGAATTATTTTGGCAGCTTTGTTAAAAAGCAGTTATCATATATGTATGAACCTTCCACTCTATTATGTTAATCCGTTTGTCTACCCTTAGGTCAACAACACAGTATATTGATTACTACAGTTTCATATTAAGTGTTGAAAATATGGAGTATGAGGCTTACAGATTTGTTCTTTTATCGATTGTTTTAATGATTTCAGGGCCTTTTAAAGTCCATATAAATTTTAGAGTTAATCAATTCCTAAAAAAGCTCCTAATGGAATATTCATTAACATGATGTTTAGTGTATAGACAATTGGGAGATAATGGACTTCTTAACAATATTGTTTCTTTCTAGAATAGTCTTTCCCTCTCTTTCTATTTATTTTATTTATCCTGGGACCCAGGCAGATGGAAAAGAGCAATGGGAGAATCACAATACATTGAACAAAGCAAATCACATATATATGGTTATTGTAAATAAAGTGGAAGTTATGTAATTCCATGGCAGGAGAGGTTCCCTGAATTTTGGGCCAGGTAGAAAATACAGCAAACTTTGAACAAAGAGATGCACTCTAACACACAGACTTCCACGGGATAATAATAATATTGTTATTATTCAATAAATACAAGAAGGCATAATGATAAAGCTATTTGGAATTCTTATTTTAATCATCACAAATGTGTTCATACTGCTAGTATCTTAGCCAAGATCACCTCTTTATACTTATTTTATCTAATAATACCCTGCCTTAAATTTCCTCCTTCTCCAAACCATCTGGATAAATCCTTCAAAAATATTGCTGTCAAATTATCATAACCCTAAGTAGAATCTTACAATGGTTCCTTGGTGTCTTTCATATCAATTTAAACATTTTAGAATGACATTCCTGTTTTTCTATATTAATACCTGAGTATCTCGAGCCACATCAAATGTTTATTTTTTTTAATCCGCAAAGTAACTTTTAACATTCATTCATAAAGTATTTCTTAAATCCCTCCCTTTATACCTTTGCTGATCTGCCCTTCTAACATGTCCCCTCCTCCCCATATATTAATTTTTTCAACCGATCAAAATTTTAATTTTCTTTCTAGCTCAGGTTTATGACATAGCTCATGCAACAACATCTCATTGGTTACCTTCAGCACATTATAGGCTTTCCTTTCTTTATAGTTCATTCGCTATTGATCTCTGAAAATTGCTTGAGCTCTAGAATTTTTCACATTATTTTATTTATGGATGACTAATATTTTCAAAGAAACTACAAATTGCTTGAAGTGGAGCAACATGTTTATGGATTTTATTATCTACTGTCTCTTGTACAGATTCAAAATCAAGCATGCTTATTAAAATTGGTTGACATGAAATTTTCTCCTGCTGATTGAAATGATGACTTTCTCAACTTCCATTCCCTCAGTCTCTCAGGTCCAGGTGAAAATAGTCATTTTAAATTCCCATAAGGCTTGAAATATCTTCCTTTGTGGAACCCAATAATACCATCTTTGTTGTTTAACAAATCCCATTGCAAGATTATTTCTTGGTCAATACCCAATTCCCTACATCTATTTTATCCATAGCTGCAAAAACAGCTAATGTGCAACTAGGTCATATATTTATATTTAAAATTAAGCCCTGTATGTTCTCTCGCAGAAACCTACCTCACTCTATGAATACTCTCAAGCCCTGATTCTACTACAGATCTGTTATGAGAGATCATTTTCAAATGATTTTCACTGAAATGACTTCAAATGTCTGTCTTTCTCACTCTTATCCAATCTTTATTCCATAGACTGAGATCAGTATAACAGTTTTCTTACGTTGGTGGGTATGAAGGGAGAATTCAGAAAAGAATGCAACTAAAGAGATTGTTCTTTGAGCTTAATACCTCTTTCTCATAAAAAGAGATAAGGGCATATCACATATTTATAGAACTGTAAATATTTATAGGAAGAACAGTCTTATAAAGATAAAAATATTGAAACTAGGAAAAGTCAAATGCCTTTCCCTAAACTTACAGATACAGGTTGTAGTAAAATTTGATTGAAAAATCAGTCTTCTTCCACTGAACGTGTATCACATACATGAATTTACAATGTTTCTACTAGGTTTCAACCACAAATTTTTTATATGTGGATATGTTTATAGTTCTGGAAATTTACAGAAGTTCCGCAGTCACTCATTGACATCTCACGGTAATGTTTGTTAAAACCCATGCTGCTTTTATGTGATATAATTTTTATATGAAACTTATTTGCTTTTCAGTAAGGATATCCCTGTGGACAGATTATAAATGACTACACACACACACACACACACACATAATATGCATTATCGGCACAAAGTGTTTACTAAATACAAGGTATTATCTTTAGGGTCATACAGACAATAATAATAGGTAGATAGGTACCTTGGTAAATCAGTTCAGGATTATATAATCCCATTTCCTTGACTTTTAGTATGGAAAAAGAAAGTGTTACTTTATTTCAATATCTATGACTTATGTGTGGCATTTCCATGCAATCACTAATACTTAAAATTCCCTTTCAAACCAATATACCAAATGACAAGGGTGGAAAGAAAAGAAAAGATAAATTTTCATAGAGGAAACTAAGCCTATGAATACACATATGCTAGAAAAATCCAGCTAGAAGTAACATGTCGGTAATCAATTTGTAGTTTTTATACATGAGCTACAAAATTAGATGTGATTTTTGTTCCCTCCACAATGCCCCCTCCCCCAAATGAGCAGATTTACTAATAGTTCTTGATTGTATCAAAGCCACACTAAGAAATAGTTATGTACAGTTATTTTGGACTAAGTCACTAAAACGACTTGGTTTGTTATTTATGTTATGTCATGATATCTTCTTGAGCAGAATAAAAAAACTGTGATTAAAGCTTTCATACCTGTTAATTTTTCTATTTTATCTGGTACTTTGGGTGTTAGAGCTTCTGTAATAAAGAGGTATCTGACAAGGGATTTCATGTGCCTAGTAAGGTAAGTAACCTAAAATCCATCATTGTGGGGCTTTTTTTCCCTTTATTAGAGAAGTTGAGGGTTTACAGTACATTGTGAATTAAATACAGAATTCCCATATACAAACCAAACAGCAACATCTTGCATTGGTGTGGAACATTTGTTACAATTGATAACAGCACATTTTTATAATTGTGTTATTAAATAAAGTCCATGATTTAACTTAGGGTTCACTGTTTATGTAGTGCAATTCCAAGGATATTTTTTAAATTTATTCTGTTACCATATATAAAGTCTAACATTTCCTCTTTTAGTCATATTTAGATATATATTTCAGTGTTATTACTGTGTTCACAATGTTTTTCTACAATCACCACCATACCATCTTTAAGCTTTGATGTTAAAACATTTCATTAATTAATTAAACCCATTTACTAACTATATTGAGTTGATAAATATCATGCTTTTATTTACTTAATCTTGAAATATTATTTACACCTCATCGTAGCAAAAATGGAATACCATGTGACCTAAATGTTATTTTTAAAAGTAAATAAATTGGTTATCAATTAAAAAAACTATTCTGAACACTCATGAAATTCTTCATGGAACAAGTTGTTGAGATGAACCATATTGAAAGCTTTTTCAGATTGGTGACTTGGATTGGCAAATATACCATAGTCTTGCAAACCATTATCAATTGAATTAAAATATGAGTTTTTGCTTGAAACAGAACAATTTCCAAAAAGAAATGAAGTTACATGTACTGAAAGGACTGTCTGATCATAGCATAAACATAGCGTTGGGATCTTAACATTCATGTTTGGTTCTGGTAAACAGGAAACAATTGTTTGAATTGATAATTTTAATAAAATGTCATTGATTAAAGTCCTTATCTCCTATACAGTGACACTAGGCTGTCTCCTATACAGGAACACTAGACAACACATGGCCACATAATAGATTGTAATAGACAACCAAACTATTATTCATTATTCTTTCAGGAAAGGTAAACTCTTGAAATTGGAGATTTTGCTTCCATAGAATCAGATCTGCTTTTGATTTTTTCTTTGATACAGGCTTCCAAATATCAGTTAAGGCAATGGATGTGACCCACAAGTCAACTGTGTCTGAATTTGTTTTGCTAGGACTTTCTAACTCCTGGAAGCTGCAGACATTTTTCTTCATGGTCTTTTCATTGCCTTATGTTGCAACAATGGTGGGTAATAGTGTCATACTCATCGCAGTTATAGCAGACTCTCACCTACACTCCCCTGTGCATTTCCTCATCAACCTTTCCATCATTGACATGTCTCTTGCTTCCTTTGCCATCCCCAAGATGATTACAGACTACCTCACTGGACATAAAACCATCTCCTTTGATGACTGCATAACCAAGATATTTTTTCTACACCTTTTCACTGGTACTGAGATTATTTTACTCATGGCCTTGTCCTTTGATAAGTATATTGCAATATGCAAGCCCCTCCGCTATGCTTCAATCATAAGTCCTTGAGTGTGTGATGCTCTTGTGGTGGTTGCCTGGGTGGTGGGAGTCATGCATTCAATAAACCAGGTCATCATTCAATAAGCCAGGTCAACACAGTTATATCTGTGACCTTCCTGTGGTGTTCCAGCTGGCTTGCATGAACACATATTCTAGACTCTTTTATGATCTGTACACTAGTAAGGAGCAATCTGAGGAGGAAATCAAGGGAAAAAAACATTTAAAATAGTAACTAAAAGAATCAAATATCTAGGAATAAACTTAAAGAGTGTAAAGGACTTGGACAAAGAGAATTATACAATATTACTAAAGGAAATCAAAGAAGACCTAAACAAATGGAAGAATATTCCATGTTTATAGATCAGAAGACTAAATATCATGAAGATATAAATTCTACCCAAATTCATTTACAGGTTCAATACAATCCCAATAAAAATTCCAAAGGCATTTTTTACAGAAATAGAAAAGCCAGATATCAAATTTATTTGGAAGGGTAAGCAATTCCAAATGACCAAAATCACCTTGAAAAAGAAAAATGAAGATGAAGGAATCATTCTACCAGATTTTAAAGCACATTACAAAGCTACAGCAGTCAAAACAGCATGGTATTGGCCCAAGTATAGCTACAATGACAAATGGAAGCAAATTGAGAGCTCAGATATAGACCCATGCAGCTATAGCTAATGATATTTGACAAGGCTGCCAAGGCCCAACTGGGATAAATGGTGCTCTGAGAACTGGATATTCATATTCAAAAGAATGACAGAAGACTTCTATCTCAAATTCTTTAAAATATTATTCACTTCTGTGTTAGAATTGACTAGTGGGTCATATGGTGTACTACACCATCTTGAGTCAGTAACTCTTCTGTCTTTTGTCAATATCAGGCAGTTTATAAGTTACATTGACTTTTACTTTCTGCCAGCCTTCCTCATGATCTTTTCTGCCTGTGTGCAGATTTAGCAATCAATCAGGAACCAGTAAATACTTACCACATTCTGTGATATTTCATAAACATGCACTCAGTTTTGCACATGCACATAGGTTTCCCAATTACTTAAAGATATGTGGGATATTTTGAGGCTCAACATCCTTAGTTCCTATCAGTGAGATCATGCAATATTTGCCTTTCGTGCCCGGCTTACTTCACTCAGCCAAGACAGCATGGTATTGGCCCAAGTATAGCTACAATGACAAATGGAAGCAAATTGAGAGCTCAGATATAGACCCATGCAGCTATAGCTAATGATATTCGACAAGGCTGCCAAGGCTCAACTGGGATAAATGGTGCTCTGAGAACTGGATATTCATATTCAAAAGAATGAAAGAAGACTTCTATCTCAAATTCTTTAAAATATTATTCAAGATGAATTTAGGGGGAATGGGGTAGGGTATATGGAAATCCCTTATATTTTTTATATAACATTTATGTTATCCAAAGCTTCTCAAATTAAAAAATATTAATCAAATACATATAAGAGTTAGGTATATAAAGCACCCAGAAGATAATGCATAGAAGCAACTATGAGATCTTGTGGTAGGAAATGATTTCATAAACTTTACACCAAAGAAAAAGCAATACAATTAAATAAATAAATAAATAAATAGGACCTCATCAAAATTAAAAACTGTTGATATTCAAAGGAGTTTGTCAAGAAAGTGAAACAGAAGCCTACTCAATGGGAGAAAGTATTCAGAAACCATTTATCAGATAGAGGTCTAATACTCAGCATATATAAAGAATTCCTACAACTCAGTAAAAAAAAAAGAAAAACAACCCATTTTTAAAAATGGGCAAGTGACTTGAACAGACACTTTTCCAAAGAAGAAATAGAAATGACTAAAAAGCACATGAAAAATGCTCAACATCACTAGCTATTTGGTAAATGAAAATTAAACCTACAATGAGATATTGTTTTAAACCTACTAGACTGATTACTATTTAAAAAACAAACAAACAAACAAACAAAAACTTTAAGTGTTACAGGGGATGTGGAGAAATTGGAACATTCTTCCCAAGCTGGTGGGAATTTAGAATGGTGCAGTCACTATAGAGGTAGGTTTGGCGAATCCTCAGGAATCTAAGTATAGAATTGCCATATAATCTTGCATTGCCACTACTAGGTATATACCCAGAAGGACTGAAAGCAAAGACATGAACAGATATATGCCTACCAATGTTCAAGTGACATTATTCACAACTGTTCAAAGATGGAAGCAAACTAAGTATCCATCAAGACAAAAATGGACAAACAAATGTGGTATATACATGTGATGGAATAATATTCAGCTGCAAGAAGGAATGAAGTATTAACACAAGTGAAACATGGATGGACATCAAACCTTGGCTTGTTTTTCTGTAATTCATTTTGCAAGCTCCAAATAGAGAGATGGTTCTAAAATGCCAATCTTATTATGACACTCCCTTTAAAGACTCAGTAACATTTCCCCCAATGACTTTATAATGTTCTTAGGAGAAATTCCAAACAATGTTATATCTCTTACTATAAACATCCCACATACTCTAGATACCAGCCACATTATTTATCTTTTACCGCTTCAGTATTACCCCTCTCACCAAATGTTCACATCTAAATATGAAGATAAATACTGCTGTTGATGTTTTTCCTGCCTAAATCTTTCCCATCTAGAAACATAAGCAACTGCTTAACCCAGCTAACTCCAACTCATCCTTCATGTAACACCTGAAACCTTACATCTCTTAGATAAGATTAAAACCTACCTACTTTCCTGATGGTAAACAAGTATCATTTTATTGTAATTACTTTTTAAGGTATTTGTCTTCTTCCTTAGAATATAATTTCTATGAGGTTAGGAACTATATTATCTTGTACCCCAATGTTTTCCCAACTCCTAATTTAGTTTCTGAAAATAATTAGTGTTTGATGAGCATTCATTGGAGAAATAAATTTATATGATGTTATGAAGTGATTTCAAATTAATCAGAAACTCACCACAAAGAATCTTGTAAAATAACAATGTAATGGGCCATGAGAAAGAAGAAGGAAGATTTAATTGTAGTTAAAAGCAGACTTTATTTTCTAACATCTTAATTTGGACATTTTAAAAAATATCAGAAAAAACAAAAAAATGCTTTAATGCACAATCCTAATTACTACCCAGTTTCTAGGAATAAATTTATAAGAAATCTTTTTTTAAATCACACTCATAAAAATAATTGCTAGTAGCAGGGTCAATTGCATATATAATTTTTCTGGAAATTACTAAATTCCCTTCTGTAATGGACATTCCATATTATATTCCCACTTGCAGTATATGGATTGCCACTTAGCCCTGTCAAGAAAGTATATTATGAAATTTTCAATTGTTGACAAAATGCTATAGAACAGATGATGTTTCAGTGTAGTTCTACTTTAAAAACTGAAGTTTTGAAAATGAAAAGTATAATCTAGTGCAGTTCCCAATAAAGGCAAAAATGAGTTTCTTGGAAAGAAATGCACCAATACTGAATGAAATAAAAAGGGATTATACAATAAATAATTGGAGATTAGGGGAAAAAAGGCCATAAATTCATATGTTCAGGAGGTTAAATAATCACTAAAGAATGTTATGTAAAATTAGAAGACAACAGATTCATCCAAACAAATTTGTTGATTTCCTAAGGAAGCATAAATTATCAAATTTGCCTGAGAGGAAGTAAACTGAAGATGTCAATAACTGTGAATTACATTGGATGGGAAGTCCAAGGTTTAACCTAATAAAAGTGACAAGACACATTCATGTTTATGTACATCTTCTTGCAAATGTTCAAGGAGCAAATAATACTGGGCACAGGGACTTAAAATTCTACAGGTTAATTTCATTTTCAAACCTATAGACAAAAATCCTAAATAAAAAAATTAGTACCTCAAATCCAAATGATCGTATTTACATATAACAATATCCATCATTAAGTATGGTTTACTCTAAGAATGCAGATATTTCACATTTGATATAATAATGATGTTTAACACTGAATGTTAAAAGAGGAATTTACCATATATTACCGTTGCTGGGAACAGATGTCTGCTGAGCTTTTTCATATTTTCCTTCTAAGGTAGGGAATGTCACTAAACTTTAAACTTATTTCTTCATGAATTATTTCAGGACTCCACTACATTTACAAATTTCCCAAACCTATTAGAAGCAGAGGTCATATAATTGGTAGTGGGTGAGACATAGAAGCGTACCTTTGGGAGGTGAGGGGAAGTTGAAAGTGGTTTGACTCTCTGAACTGAAGCCATTTTCCTTATTCAGCAAGACAGCACAGAACTAATGGCAAAGTCTTACATCCATCCTCCCATGGTCCAATTCCAATCCCCAATCCTGAATGAAATGAAGAAATAATAAAAGGAAAAATGGGTAAAATAGAGTACTAAGAGGGGGAGGAAACATGCTTAAGTCAAGATTAATTATAGCTTTGCTATCTGAGCTCAAAACTATGTGTAAATCTGATGCAGCTCTTTGTAGGAACATTTGGTTTGAAAGAAACAAAAAATTTTTCACCTTTCTTGAAATCTGCCGATAATTGAACCAGTATGTTTTCCTTATTTTATGTCAACTATTTGCTTTATCCATTTGCTTGAGATTTTCTCTTTGAAAAATGTTAAGACCTTTAACTAGAGAATGAGAAACTTGTAGAAATGGCTTGTGATATTTGGACTTATGGTTTTGTTCAAATTCCTTTGTGTCAACAACAAAATATTTATACTCATGTTAGTCTGGTGCATAAAGTTTGATTTGGGGTTTGATTTCAAATAGTTTGAGGATGAATGTCTGTAATAGTTGAATTTATATTTTCTTATTCTAAGGATTTATCCTGATTAGCAGAGTAGAGGAGACTTTATCAAAGCTACTAAAGTCACTTTATATTTATCTCCGTTCATCCCAGCCCAGACCAGTGCATGGACAAAAATGGCATTCAGCATATGTATGAATGCCACTCTCTATGAGGATTTCTAAAATATTTCTTTCTCTTCCTCCCATATCCCATTAATTTCTCTTTCACTTTCACTAAGACAGTTGTCATTTCATAGGTGAATGACCAGGTCAAGAACAGTTTTATTCTTAAAGTTATTAAAAGTTATGCTTGCTCCTAGTGGATGAAAATTTCTGGCCTTTATATGAATGCCCCATGAATGATTATACCTCTCACCCCAAGTTAGAATGATTATTTTAAATACCCATTGGAAAGGTTTAGCTTTAGTTATTTTTCTCATGGAACGAATTGCTCACTCACGAGATTTTTTTTATGGTCAAGATTTGGAAGGATCTTTGTGAAACATAATATAGCAAAAACCCATTTAGCAGATATTATAAGAGAATAAAGTTTTCCAACCTAAGAAGTTATGAAATAAAATTTATCCTTTTAAGCAAAAAAGTAACTATTTTGGAAAACAAAACATACATCACCTCATACCTTTTCAAATAGAGATGTATATTACTATGAATTTCATTTATGCTATATTTTGTCATATTTAATGATTTTACAACAGCTCCCTAAACTAAATCTCTCATTTTCCAATCTGGGATATTCCTTGGTGGTATACGCTATTAAGCCATACCTTTTTGATTCCTTTAGAGACTATATTATCAAATGCAATGGAAAGAGCCCTCAAAACTTGGGATGAAGTTTTGGATCTGTAACTTGATGGTTGCATAACCTTGAACCCAGTAACTAATCTTTTTGAGTTTCAATTTCCTTATATGCAAAATGGGGGCCGTAATCTATTCTTCACCAGATTTTTGTAAAAAATTCATTGCTCTCATACTGTGTTTAAAAATCTTTAAACAAGTTTGCTCACTGATACCATCCTTTTTTAACCAACCTTTACAAAGTGAAACATCACTGTTAACTATAACTGAGAAAATGAAGTATGTGAAACTTCTTTCTTTATAAAAAACAAACAAAAAAATAAACAAACTGCTTTCTTTCAGTTAAGGGATTCTTGTACTTCTGTACACAATTCTTATGAATACCTATATCAAAATCTACCTTCGTGGAAAGTTTCTCTATACTGTTCCTAAGAAGCTACAGAGAAAACACAGCTAGAATGAATTATTTTGCAGTCTATTGACAAATTGTGTCTAATCTTATTTTTGCCCAAGGAGAAAGCATTGTGTTGCTGGAGAATTTTCAAAGTCTGTACCATATTTTATTATGCCAGAGAATTCCTAGTCAAAGCCTACAGATTTTATACCTTGTGTAAAATTCATTTGTACAATTCTGCAATAATCAGTTAAATGTTACAATCTTCAAATGATCTACTTTTCAATTATGTTATTTAAATCAGATCTTTACTCTTCATGGCTGTTATCACCTCATCTATTGATATTCTCTAATGAACAAGTAGCCATCTCAGTTTACTTATTCTCATATAGTTCAATGTCAAAAAAAAGAGGCAGTATGGATTAAACTGTTTTAATGGTCGTAATTGTGTGGGTCAAGTAATAGACAAAGAACAGAGGCAAGAGGACGGCCAACCACAGAGAAAAAAAAAAGTGGAAAAATAAGGTCTTGTCCAAGTAAGTGCAGCATCTTGGACATTCTCTAGAATTGGAGCTGCTTAAATAAGTGGTTAATGAAAAACATTAGGACAAGGAAGGCAGTAGAAGAATCTGAATATGTTAGTATCTCCGCATGATTGGGGTCTTTACAATGTTTGGTTTGTTATTTGTTTAGCGTTGTTACTTCAAGAAGGTCAGAGTTAAGCCACAACTCTATAACCTGGAGTTATTGATTTACTACATTTACATCTCATAGATATCCTTCATCAGTAAGGATAATTGAGAGAATATCAAAATTACAGATAAAACATTTCTAAACAGGAATAACTCTAGAACATTTTAAATTAATATTGATGAAGGTCCTTCAGGATTGTGGTCTACTTGTCTCACTCTTAGTAACAATCCTTTGACGTGTCTCTTTGCAGGAAATTTTCTTGTAGCCTAAAACCATGCACCAGGGAAATTATTCTAGGATGACTGTGTCTGTGTTGCTGGGACTGTCTAATTCCTGGAATCTCCAGTATTTCTTTTTTGTGTTTTAACTCCTTGTACATTGCCCTTGTGCTGGGAAATCTCATTGTCTTCACAGTGATTTCTGAACATGCATTGCACACACGCATGTACATCATGCTTAGTAACCTTTATGTCCTTGATGTTTTTCTGGTCACTTATGCAACCCCCAAGATGACCCACGATTTCCTTCATGAACCCGCGACCATCTCCTTTGAGGGCTGCATGGCCCAGATATTCTTGCAGCATGTCTTTGCAGGTGGTGAGATGGTACTCCTTGTAGACATAACATATGAGAGCTATGTAGCCATATGCAAGTCTCTCCACTATGCAACATCATGAACTTGTTCAAGTGCACAGGTCTGGCTGTGGGCTCTTGGGTCATTGGGGTCATACACTCCTTGAGCCAGCTGGCTTTCACCCAAATCTTGCCCATCTGTGGCCCAAACATAATAGACAGTTATTATTGTGACCTCACTTTGTTCATCAAACTTGCCTGTATGGAATCTTATGTACCTGAAGTGTTGATGCTTTGGAGCAGGGGTCTGTTGGGGGTGACTTCCTTCTTGTTCTTGCTGATCTCCTACACGGTCCTCCTGGTTACTGTAAGACGTCACTCCTCAGCGGGCTTGGCCAAGGCCCATGGCACACTGGTTGCACACATCACCGTGGTGACCCTCTTCTTTGGGCCCTGTATCTTCATCTATGCCTAGCCTTTCCACAGCTTCCCAGTGGATAAGGTTCTTTCTGTGGTCTCTATAGTTTTCACACCCATATTGAACTCCATTATCTATAAATTGAGAAACAAAAGAGGTGAAATCAGCAATGAATAAAATGAAGACCCAATATGTAAGCTCCTACTGCCTATACAGCTGTCTCTCACAGAATTGCCAACAGGAGACTTGAGTAAATGAAACTTTGCCTTTTTTTCTGTGATCACTATTGTTTTCAAAAGTTATTTTATTTGATTAAAATTACAAATGTAATGCATGGTCTCCATTAAATATCTGTAGTAAATAGTCTACAAATGTTTTGCATTCTATAACCATACATATATTTGCTACAGCATTTTTAAAATATTTTCAAATTTATATTTTTATTAGAGTCCACAGCTTGCTACATAAAAGCAGTAACAGCATGTTTTTACAAACTATTGTAAAATTAAACTTTATGTATTTAATTTCATAGAAAAAGGTGAATATTCAAACTAGCCAAACTAAAAATGCAATATTTTATTTATGCAGTAAAATACTCAGAGTAATCTGTGAGATTTGCCCCAGGATTAAAAATAATCCCAATGATAATCTCTTTTAACATTTTACATCACAAGGTTTTTACACTGATATAAATATATAAATGTAAGTAAGGAATGGGTTAAGGATTGTAAACCAACATTAAAGAATATGCAGGTGCCTGGAGTCTTCTTCCTATAGTGACCAAGGAATATTAACTGGGGTCTGGTCCATAGGAGGATGTACTTGAAGGTCATGCCTGAAAGCACACAGATAGGTATGTCAAAACTTTCCCATGAATGGAACAGGGTGCTTCTGAGATTTCATGTCTCTCTTTGGGGGAGCTGGTACTTCTCCATGGACAAACACTGCTGTCTTGGAATGCTTTGATCACTCACGAGTAGCAAGATTGGCAAGAGTTCTGAGATTCAGAATACATTAAAAGGGGAAGTCCCAAAACTGTCAGTCAAAATCTCACCCTGGA
This sequence comes from Tolypeutes matacus, assembly GCA_026826555.1. Taxonomy (NCBI): domain Eukaryota; kingdom Metazoa; phylum Chordata; class Mammalia; order Cingulata; family Chlamyphoridae; genus Tolypeutes; species Tolypeutes matacus. The sequence goes on along the minus strand of JAKSZT010015196.1, from coordinate 2,520,345 downwards.
GAAGACCCTTTCATCAGGTGTTAGTTTTTGTTTTTTTTTACCCTGAGAGAGAACGCTTCACACAGATGTTGTTTCCAATCAGGACTCTGGTTGGCTGTTGAATTGGACTTCCCATCCCTGTGAAAGTCCAGATGTTGAGTTTTCCCTCGGGTTGGTGATTGTACATATACTTTCATTTTTCCTCTATTTTATCTAATTAAGCCATTTCTCATAGATATATTGTTATTACTCAATTTTGTGATTGCTTCATCTAAATTCTTACAAGTATTGTCCATTTAGCTAAATAAAACTCTCTTTTAGTTAATATTCTGAGTTCCTGCTTCTTCCTTAACAGAACATACACTCAAGAAAAAAGACAGACTAATTCAGCATGTAAAAAATACATTTGCAAATATTCAAGTTAATGTATTCCACATCTGAATTTATTTTATTCTTTCCTTCTCACATACAGAATTTCAGGGGTCTTCACATACCACATTATTTTGATATCTTTTTAAAATCACTTGAAAGTGGTTAGGTAAAATTTATTCTATCATTTTAGTGCTAAAATTGTCTTATCACAATATAAATACCAGTTTTATATCCATAAAATATTTATGTAGCAAAATACATTAAACTTTAGACATTTGGCAATTAAGCCCATAAAAATAGGACAATATTCCCAATAATGGTGTTCTGAGTCAGTTATTTATGGGTCCCTGACAGGGTATGTGTACACTGGCTCAAAAGGCAACAGAGGGCATTGAAAATTTTCATCTGAAAGAACTATATGATGTTACCCCAGTACCATGTAGTACTTCAAATTTCTCCAAGGTAGTTTTATTCTAGAATGGCAATTCCAACTGATACAAAATGAAGACAGACAATGCAACCTTTATTCTGTCCTGACACTCTATTCACACTACACATTCATTGTGATATTGAACATTTATTCCAGGAACTTCTCACCATCATCCTGATTTTAGGTGAGTGGGTTCATCAATTATGCACTCTTCTCTGGCTTCTTTCAAGGTATCAGCATTATGATTGAAGATAACCTGGTCAGGAAAAACTAGATATAGTTGCTCCACATGCAGTGTTTTCTGTAATATGGAAAATATTTTAAGTCTATAATCCCCTTCTGAGGATAAATTATTAGAGCTGCCTGTGTTCTTTTTTTAAAAAACACAGATTATCCTTGGGTCTTCTTGAGGCTTTAATCCAAATATTCTATTAATTTTGCAAAGAACACAATGATTTCCTTTAAAATAGTCAAAATCAGGATGGTCCATAGCACTGCATGCTTTAAGTAAGGTAGCAGGAGACTGACATGCATTGTTAAATGGGCCCTTCTGTGCAAAGAGTACTCCATTAAGAGGTTTCTGTTCATTTAACATGGCTTTAGAAAACCTTTAAGGCCAGAAAGTTATCCATTATGGGAACCTGAATCAGACACATTGAATGTATATTCCAATGTAGTTACTGGTTTGAATAAAACCTTAAGCACTAGACTGGGAATCTGGTAATGATTGTTGACGTTCAGGAACTGGGTCAGTGAAAATGGGGCCGCAGATGAGAAAGAAACAAAGAGAAGAAAAAACTGGGATCATGGGACTCTCCGTCCGATATGGCGAGAAGAGCCCAGCCACCTCATAAAGTGTGGCTTTTATTATGGCTATAGAACAAAGAAAATACGTGTGAGCATGTGCAAGGGCAATAGATACTTGACAGTTGTCTTTTGCTGAAATCAACAAGTCTTAAAGGTTAATGGCTCAGTTCCTCTTTTCCTTCCTGAAATTCACAGACATTATAAATCTTACAAGCTCAGGATGTTTCCCCACCCAGCTCCCATCAGCATGAGCCTGGAGGGCTTGTTTCCTACATTCCAAGGTGACCTGCTTTCTATCAGTATTCATGGCCTTTAATTGAAACTCCATAATTTCCCCCTTTTTTTATTAATTAAAGCTCATAGGAACCATTATATAAGCTGATACAAGGTGACCTTATGTCACACTTGTCTACTTCCATAGGCTCTTGTGACTGCCTGTCTTAGATTGTCCTCCTCTGAGAATCTTATCCGTCATTGATTACCAGTCAAGCTTTTGAGCTCTTACAAGGAAGGCAATTTCATTAATATTTATGCTTCTTCAGGTTCCTTAAATGAGTATTATTTGTGCAGATAATTAGTACTAAGATTAAGGGGTTATTAAGATTAAGGGGTTATTAGAATCTTTCTACTAAATAATGCAAAATTAGTTTTTCATGGCCAAGTTTCTTAACATAAATGCGTTTATCTGATCTAATTCTTTGTTTTTTCTATGAATATATGTCATTACTCTACCTTTAAGAATACAATTAAAATGCATATAACAATAATTCCAAATCCAATCCAAAATGATATTTGAACTGTTTTTGTTTCCACCAATGAAACGGCTGCACCAGTGGTTTTTTTTTCAATTTGTTTTGATACATGCTCAATGCCTTTTTTGCAATTCTAAAAGATTTATAGAAACATTATGCTTATATCCAATCAAATGATTTTTCACTTCCTTCCAATCATGTTCCTATTATTATAAGCCAAAGGAGTAATACAAAAAGAACTTTCATTTCAATCACAATTAAGAGATCTTAACAAGTTTAAATTATAAATTTTATTACCCAAATGTATAATAGTTGTTTCAAGATCATTCACACGATTATTCAGTTCCATATCAATGTGAGACTGGCTATGCCACATCTCACTTGCATTTTTATGCCAGTCCTTAACATATTGTTGATTCTGGACTCCTTGATGCAATGCTGTGCCAATGACAGCTGCAGCAGTCATGATGCCAATCAGTCCCAAAATTCCTGTGATTAAAAGTCCAATCAGTCTTTTAGTTCTCTTTAAATAATGGTCAAGGAAATTCCAAAGCAACTGGGATTCTGGAGACTGCTGCCAATGGCTGGTCATCCGAACCGGTAAACCATAGTCCTTTTCTTCTTCTTGCTATTAAAAAAAGTTTGATTTTTCTGCAAATATAAATTCTTAAGACATGTAAATAAAGAGCAATTAGTGTTCCTTTCACCAAAAGTTACTTTTCCAATGATAAAACTGTAAGATCTAGTAGACATATTGTAAGAAATTGAGTGGATTTTCTTTTTAAAATAGTAATATTTGTTTTACTGCCTTGCCATTCAAAAATTGGACCAGTTCCCAAAAATAATTTCCACAAATAACTTTGAGTTTTGTTAAGTTTAGTGTCCCATGGTTGTGGGATGTATCTTCCTTGATTTTTCCAATTTATAGAGCTGTTAGTAAATGCTGTATTACCAAAATTCCAGAAATAAGGATTATTAGTGATTATGGTTGAATTATTAATGAACTAAGATATGGTTGTGTTTTTAATAGGTTTCAGTATCCCTATAAGGGCCCGATCCTTTACAATTCCATAGGAATCATTAAACAACACCACTTCTGTAAGCTCATGACAAATATGCCATTTGTCATTTAGTAGTCTATTGTGAGAGTGACATGTAAGGTTTACCATATTTTCTGGTTTATTTGGTAAAGAAGGAAAAATGAGAACATAAATTTGAGTTTGATTTTTCTGTGTTAAAACTATACTGTGATTTTTAGGTTGCATGCATACAGAACCATATCCAATACAAATAGGGCAGTCTATAAAAAGTAAAATTAAATTTTCTATAAGTTTCCCTTCTTCTTTTGGCTTTAAGGGTATTCATAGATTTATAGGTCCTGGAAAATGGTGAGATTAATTAAGATAAATTGGATAAGACTCATCGCTCCAAGTTAACAGCTCTAGAAGAGGTGGGTTGGTTATGTAGGCCCAATAAGTATAATTATGATGTGGTATCTTACCTTGACCTAATACTTTACTTATAATTAATCCAATGTAAAACCACCATGTCCATAGTTTAAGTCTTGGCAGCATCTTCAACTCTAGGTGTGATTCTTCTGGAGGGGATCCGCTGCTCTGCTTCTGTTTCTGTAATGTTAAGAGCAAAACCTCGGCCCCAAAATTTTACTTCTCCTTTTGCCCCTTTATTGGTTGTTTCATTTTTCCAATATATTGGTTGTCCACATTTTTCATTTTCATTCTTTTTATCAACCTCCCAATGTCTTTCTGCTGCTGTGGTATTAGAAATTAGTTGTCTGTTAAGAAAATTTAAGGCAAACAATGCTTTAGATACTTTGTCTTTAGCAGATTCTCTTCCATATCCCCCTTTTTTTGTTTTTGCAACATTGATTTTATTGTATATAAACAGGGGTTTAACTGTTATATTCCAATCTTTTATAATATGTGTACATACATTCACATGCTGACCAATATTTAGCTTTTAGCTGGGAAATGTTGAATTAGCAACTGATACTAGAGTTTTGGTTGACTATGTTTAGGATTAATTAATTTGATATTATAGATGCCAACTTGTGAGTATTTTGTTAATTCCTGAGGAAGGGGCCAGCCTCCCCAGGAAGGAACACAACACTCCTTGAGCAGTATATTTTAAGGTTTATGCATCAGTCCCTGGGAGATGGCCAGCTCCTCCAGGGAGGAATATAACACCTTTTGAAATGTACTTTACCCTTTTTAATTTGTTACAAAACATCCTTGATGTGCCTACTATTCTAGTTTCCATTTATTATTATTATTATTATATATAGCAGAGGTGGAGTAAATCAGATAAACATAAGTTAAAGCATCCGCCTTTTGATTTTTAGGTAGAGAGGTAGTTTTATAACACATATTATTAAGTTTTAAAATAATTAAAATTATGATTAATATCAGTATATTTTTATTTAATATTACACTGAAACATTATTAAATTTTCAGCAATTTTATAGACCTTTAAAGTATTTATATGAACCTTTTATTCATACAACTTTAATTATCATAAAATTAGAAAATTGCCCTCAATTGCACAACAGTCACAAACACTTCACTCAGCCTACATCACATGAACTTAAACACTTTCAGTATTCCACCCCCTTCCAGGCAACAGACCAAACCATTTGTAACAGTTTGAAACAAAAAACTTTTTTTGAGAAAGGAGGTTTAAACATCATGTTCCCCCAAAAGCAACAAAACCTGTCTCTCCAAGGAAACATCAAGGCCAAAGCAAAAGAAGCTACCCCGACAAAACACCCTCCCTCTTACACACTTATCATCACCCAGGAGAAAAACTCTGTGCAAACTTCCACCAAAACAGACCAATGACTTGAGAAACCCTGAGAAAGAACAAAACTCTAACTGTTTTAATAACTTAGTCATTTTATCTTATGATAAAATTACTTTCTTTCCTTTAATAATAAAAGCACATTCTACATACCTTCTCTACTTAAGTTACCACAATGATTTTAGAAACTGTTTTTAAGCAAACTTCTGACAGCATGCAATTACCATCAACATTATATAAACTTGTTAGAATAATGATTTAATTTGTTTATATCTATTTTTATTATTTTAAATTAATACTCATATTTATTTATTAATATAAGCACTAATCTAATGTTGGCTATTTGAATAGAGCTCTTTTAATAATTTTTATTCATCAATTTAATATTACCATCTGGAGGTATCAAAATATACAGACACTGAACAACCATACAAACACAAAACAAGTTACAACACATCAATAGAAACATTTATCTTTGATTTCACTGCTTTTGAGAATTTTTCTGGAAACTGTATTGCTAAGTTCTCTTACTTTTTCAATGGTTTAATTTTATTAGTTTCTATCATCTCACAGCCTTATCATTATGTAAGCAGTAGGACGTTTATAAAGTTGCTGTTGGTTTCGTCATGCTACAATATTAGCTTCATCAGCCCACCAAGTTTTAGATTGTAAAAATTCTGCTGAATTAAGAACAGCTCAAGCTAACAAATCCCAGTCCCAGGGTATCAATCTGTCTGCTTGTGCCATTCCTTGCACCAATCCTTGAGTATAAGGAGAATTTACACCATATTGAGTGCATGTTTGTTTTAATTCTTTGATAGTTTTAAAAGGAATAGGAGCATGCTCATATTGTACACTCCCTTGGGGAATGTCAGCATCTACTGGAATTTGAGTTACCATTACTGGAAAAGTAGAAAAGAGTTGCATAGCCTCTGAATCTCCCTCTCTACTTCCCTGTGCTATACTTTTCATAATTGAGGAGGATAGTGCTGGCACAAAAACAGAAACTTTTGTAGGGTTATCAAATGTTGTAAAAAATGCATCAGTAGACACCTTAGGCGGTGCAGATGCTGGTTCAAAAGACAATAAATCATCTTTTGGAATGGATAGCATAGCAACCGCTGGAAAAGTTCCATAAACTTCCTTTTTCCTTTCCTTCCTTTTATTAGACCTGAGTTCATTTCTTTTTGCCTGTTCATTAATTTTTTCATATATATTTTCATTAAAATCACCATTAGCTTGTTCTGCTATTGGTCCAGCAATAGCAGTATCCTCTTTAATATCTTAATTTTCATCTGATTGTAAAGGTTCAAAGAGCAACAGAAATAAGACTACACAAAGACCATACATGAGGAGGAATTATTTTTCCTTTTTGATAAACCCTTTTTAAAGCTTTCTTCACTAACTTCCAATGTTTCAGGTTTAAAATATCCCGCCCTTGCTGCTGAAACCAATAACAATATTTCTGTACAAAACAAAAAAGCTCCTCAAAAGCTGAGGATTTAACATTTACACAGGTGCTTTTTAATAAAGTTTTTAACACTCTGGAGAACTCTTCAAAGTTCGACTGCTGATTACCCATTACCCTGATGATTCCAAGGATGAAGCTTACCTTTTCTGTTTTTTTTTCCTTTAAAACTGCTCTGAGCTCCTTGGTCTGCGAACTGACTGAAAGAAAAGTTTCATTTTCAGTGCCCCACGTTGGGCACCATATGTTGACATTCAGGAACTGGGTCGGTGAAAACGGTGCCGCAGATGAGAAAGAATAAGACAAAGAGAAGAAAAAACTGGGATCATGGGACTCTCAGTCCGATATGGGGAGAAAAGCCCAGCCACCTCATAAAGTGTGGCTTTTATTATGGCTTTAGAACAAAGAAAATACGTGTGAGCATGTGCAAGGGCAATAGGTACTTGACAGTTACATTTTACTGAAATCAACAAGTCTTAAAGGTTAATGGCTCAGTTCCTCTTTTCCTTCCTGAAATTCACAGACATTATAAATCTTACAAGCTCAGGATGTTTCCCCACCCAGCTCCCATCAGCATGAGACTGGAGGGCTTGTTTCCTACCTTCCAAGGTGACCTGCTCTCTATCAGTATTCATGGCCATTAATTGAAACTCCATCAATGATGTTTTGGAAACTCACAGTTGAGTGTGAAGCAGCCCACTTTGTGAATGAGAGGAGTGCAGTCAGGACCCATAAAAGGCTAGGAAGAAGAGCAAGATCAAAATTCATTCCCTCCCTTCTATTACCAGTCAAGGAGCTACAGATATTGTCTCCAGCTGGGTGATGGGTAGATTGGCGCTCTGCTTCTGCCACAGACACATGGACAGACACTTGACCTTATCAGCTTTCTACCCCTTAAGCAGACACCCAAGATAGGATGGAGTCTCATCTTCCAGGCAGAACTTTTACTGAGGCGTGATCCAGAATGGGAGTAGGTGATCCTGAGAAAATAGCAGTTTGGCTTGGAGGTACACCTCGCAAGCTCTGCTCTGGTCAGGTGTTAAAAGAAGAGGCCGCATTCTGCCTGGCTCTGATTCAATATTTTCTCTCTTCATCACCGCGTGCTTGTCAGCAGTGTATTAAAGGTGGCTACAGCTGCAGCTGTGACCCTTGAGGCTTCCACAAGGGTGGAGTCTGTGAAGAGCAACCAGGCTACTCCATGCCCAGGTGGCACAGCCCTAGGGAGGAGGAGGGTAACACCCACCTCCAGTGGCGACACGCCCTGGAGCCCAAAGCCCCTGGCTTTGTCAGGAGGACACTCAGGGACATATTGTAAATATACTTATCTATTTCCTGTGTTATACCATTAACATTTTCCTAAATGTTTGTGACTACTAATAATCATGAATGTAATAAATGCTGTAGGAAGGAATACAGATGAGTGCTTGCCAGGCATTGTGGGGAGGGGGAGAATTTGTCTATACTGGGGTAGCTTCAGAACACTTTTAAGGTGTTGCAACTGTTCTTTATGGAAGCGTGATGGATAAACGTCACCATGCATTTCTCATAATCTATAGAACTGTGTGCATTTTATACTTTAAAAAAAAAATAAAATCATTTTACATTCCCTCATTCCCATGAATGTTCCAGTTCTTCCTCATACTAACCAAAACTTGGTAAAATCAGTTTAATTTTAGCCTTTTTATTATGTGTGTAGTTGTGTCTCATTTTAGTTTTAATTAGTGTTCTTCTAATGATTAATGATGTTGACCATTTTTTATGAGATTTTACTTTTTGAAATGTATATATCTTTGGTCAAATGTCTCTTAAAATCTTTTGTTCATTTTTGTTATTGGATTCCTTGCTTTCTTATTGAAGTTTGAGAATTCATTATATATTTTGGATACTAATCATTCACATATATGTTTTGTACAGATTTTTTCCCTATTTATGGCTTGCCTTTTTATTCAAACAATGTATTTTGAAGACTAGAAGAATTTACTTTCCAAGAAGATAGATATGCCAATTTGTTCTATGGATTATGAATTTCAGGTTGTATCTAAAAATATATTTCCCTAGCACAAGATTATAAAACTTTTCTTCTATATTTTCTTCTGGAAGGTTTATAGGATTGGATTTACTATAAATAAACATTTTAAATTAGTTTTGTATATCATGTTAGGAATGAAATAAGTCCTTGTTTATTGTTGTTTTTGTTTTTGTTTTTTTCTGTTGAATATCAAACTGTTACAGCAACATTTGTCAAAATTACTTTTCCTTTCTCTCCTGAATCACCTTTGCACCTATCTCAAAAATCAACTCATATATGAGTTGGTGGATTGCTGGGCTTTATTATGTTCCATTGAACTATTTGTCCATCTTTGCACCAATATCATACTGTTTTGGTTACAGTGGCTTTATAATAAGTAATGAAAATGGGTACTATTAGCCTTCTAACTTCTTTCTTTTTATCAAAGTTGTTTTGGACATTCTACATCCTTTGCACATCCATATAAATTTTAGAATCAGTTTTTCAACTTCTAAAAGATAAAAGCTTGCTTGTATACTGATTGGTATTGTGTTGAATCTATGAATCAGTTTGGAAAGAGCTGACCTCTTCACAATAATGAATCTCTTAACTCATGAAACAAGGTATCCCTTCCCATTCAATTATACTCTTTTAAATTTCTCTTAGCAATGCTTTATAGTTTTTGGTATACAATTCTTTTACATCTTTCATCAGATTTATCCCTAAGTATTTCATTCTTTTGGTGGTATTGTAAATGTTATTTTTTTTTTTTTTAATTTTTGGAATACAATAGATTTTTCTATGCTGACTTTCTATCAGTGACCTTGCTAAACTCCTTTGTTGGTTATAGTAGCTCTTACAATTTTCTCTGTAGATCAGCGGTTGTCAAATTCTTTCTGTAAAGGGCCAGATAACAAATATGGCTCCTAGACTTTAAGAGCCATACTCTCTCTGTCAGAACTATTTAACTCTGCTGTTGTTATGCAAAAACAGCCATAGGCAACATATAACAAATGCTTCTGGTTTTGATCCAATAAATATTTATAAAACTATGTGGAGAGCCAGATTTGGCCCAATGGCTGGATATGCCAACACCTGATATAAACAATCATCTTGCCTGCAAATAGCAATAGCTTTGTTTCTTTGTTTTCCCATCTATATGCCTTTTTGTTTTTTTTCTTTGCATTACTGCACATGCTAGAGCTTTGATGCTGACTAAGAGTGGTGAGCGAGGACACCCATGTTTTATTTCTGATTTTAGAGAAATCGTTCAGCCTTTTACTATTAATAGCTGTAGATTTTAATAGATTCCCTTTTTATAGATGCACTTTATAAGTTTAAGGGATTTCCCTTTTATTCCTAGTTTGTTGAGAGTCTTTAGAGATTCCATAATACATTTATTAATTCTGCAAATATATTTAGTGGTTTCTGTGTGCCAAACACCAGAATTGAGTTGAGTTACACAGCCCATTCCTGAAGGAGATTGCATCCGATTGAATTATATTTTACCCACTAACTTTATCCAAAGAGATATAGATTTTAATTCTAATTATATGTGTTAAATACATGGCCTAGTCACTTCAGGGTACTGATGATGATGAATTTTAAATTAACCAATAGACCAAAAAAATCAGTACAATACGTTATGGCCATCCTTGCATATATTAGTATAAAAACAATCCAATTGATGTTTATTTTTTTTATTTTTTATTTTTTGCTCTCTTATGGACTTCAAGTTTTCAACTATCCACTACCCCCACCCCCTTTGCATATAATCAATACTCTTTCTTCTGGATCTTTCTCAGTAGTCTACAACTAAAAGAATATCTTTCAAGGTCACCAATTGTTCTGCTTTGCTATTTATAGAGGGAGATAGAGATGGATATAATGACTTTAACTCAAGCATAAGAAAGCAATACACAGACATTATTTATTTTTTTAAACTGCTGTTATTAATTGAGAGAATATGAAATAAGCACAGGATCATCTATAAACAGGGGTCCAACTGCTGTATCACAGTCCTTCATGATATACATACAAATAGATATAAACTCACCAAACCGGGAGACACACCAACTTCCTGCACCTCATCTGGCCAGAGTCCCAATTGGATGCTATATATATAGTTAGTTAGGTAGTTTAATAAGTTTAAACTGACAATTGGAGTGGATATATAAGAATAACAAGTCAAAAGATTACACCAATATTAAAAACAGTCACAGAATGGCAGCAAAATAGAACAGTCTTACATACAAACACACCAACATCTAGCTCACGGCTGGGAAGTCCCAAATCAGCAGCCAATACCAGAGTCTGATTGGAAACAACATCTGGCCAGAGCAGCCCTTCCCAGGGGAAGACTTCAGCTGGCCTGATCAGGGCTGTCCCTTTCATTAAGCTTATAATCAATGAACTTGATACTATAAATGCCAACTTGTAAGCACTGTGTCAATTCCCGAGGTATTGGCCAGCCTCCTAAGGAAGGAACACAACACTACTTGGACAGTACATTCCAAGGTTTATGCATCAGTTCCGGAGAAAGTGGCCAGCCTTCCCAGAGAGGAGCACAATACTCCCCGGAATGTACCCATTCTGTTCTTATTTGTTACAAAACATTCCTCCATCTGCCCACTGTTCTAGTTCTCATCATTCCTCCTGAAATATGAATAGGGCTGACCAGTAAAATATTTCTCATTAACAGTTTCCTGCATGATGTTCCTCTTTTAGGTTTGAACAATACTCACTAATTTTTTCCCAAATACACCAAAGACCTCCATATTATTAAATCCTGAAGTCATTTGTTAGTCCTCATGCTAACTTAACAATTGTATTTTTTTTTTAAGATTTTATTTATTTATTCATTTATCCCCCCCTTGCTGCTTGTGCTCGCTGGGTCAGCTAACCACGCCGTGCGGGCGGGCTTGCCTTCACCAGGAGGCCCCGGGAATCGAACCTGGGGCCTCCCATATGGAAAACGGGAGCCCTACTGATTGAGCCACAGCCGCTTCCCAACAATTGTATTTTATTGGTACAGCTGATCACATTCTCCTTCCTGAAGCACTCTTCATTTTGTTTTTTGTTTTTAAAACACTGTTTTCTTCTGGCTTCCCTTGTGATTCCTCCTCAGTGTTTTTTAGAGGTTCTGCCTCCTCTCTCTGACCTCTTAATGTTATAGTGTCCCCAGGGATCACTCCTTGGGACTCTTACAATCTGTCCTACTCCATTGGTGATCTCATTTAATTCAAAGCTTTAAACACTATTTATATAGTGATGAGATATAAATATATTTTTTTAACTGGGCCTTTCTTTCTCTTGAACTCTAAACGTCAATAACCATTATTACTCAGATTTATGTCATTCCTCTCAATCTTAACATGTCCAAATTTGAACTCCTGAAAGTCCTTCAATTACTTGTTCCCCAGATGAATGGAACCACTCTCAGTTAATGGACTTTTCATTTTCCTAACTGATCAGATTATAAACTTTGGAGTCTAAATTAATATTTTTCTTACACCTCTCTTTAAATATTTTAGGAAATCCCACTGACTTTATTGAAAATGCACTCAGAATCTCACCACATCTCATGATCTCTACCACAACAACCCCTATCCAAGCAATCTGCTTGGATTATTATAACAACCCCCTAACATGTTTTCATGTCCAAACCTTTCCAAAGATTTTATCTGTTACATGCACCATAAGCTAAAGTTGATGCAAGGACCTTGCTTCCTCTCTAATCTTGCCTCCAACATTTATCTTTGTTCATCTTCCTCCAGCCACACTGGACTTTTTACTGTTACAAGACAATGATTGTTAAATAAATGCCAAAAGAAAAAGAAAAATCTTGCATATGCAGAAATCTATCATATTATGTTTAGAGAAAATCTTAGCAAACACTGGCCAAATGTTTGCAGCCCTTATCAATGATTTCAAGTTTTAAAATTATTCTGAAAAACTATTAAAAGACTTATTCTTTTATGGAGGAGTAGTATTAAATTGAAAAAGAAGCCACCCAATTTTTTCTTTCTTACACTGCTGCTGGCTGAATAAATCAGTCAACTATGGTGGAAAGTGTTGGGCTTTCAGTCAGGAAAATCTACTAAACACTACTGACAGTTTTTGGAGTCTTGAGGAACTTCCTTTTTCCAGTTCCTCATGTACAGAAGAAGGGAACTGAGCTAAATCAGTCATTTTTCAATTAAAAAAAAAAAAAGAACTGAAACACTTTTTAAAATATGAAACTGCACGAGTTTACTATATAAACAGATAAGTGGAAAGCTGCTCTGAGAGAGGTAGCTGGGTGGAGATTTGGAGCCTCCACTTCCCTTCAGGAGTATGTGGGACACCTGCACAACACCTCAAGGTGACCATGGATCAAGCTTTGAGATTCCCTGGGTTAGAAAACCCCTTGTTACTTCCAATGTCTTTTATTTTCTGATTTTCTTTCCTCTTCTTGGCCTTTGCTTGCAACCAGTTAAGGCTTATCCTTGAAATGTTATCTTTATTCTTTCGTTGTCTATGCCTATCTTATGATTTCAGTAGGCATGAAGGGACTTCTTCAGTAGCCTACAGTAGTATACTCTCTTGTAGGCTTTTCCCCCTCCAGTCAGTTCCACAACCACACTCCATTACATATTCCTAAAGCATAGTCTCTTGCATTGAAACAGTGACAAGCATTACATTTTCCAATTGATTAAGTACAAAATCCCAAGGACTGTACTTAAAATCTTCCAAAATACAGTCCAGTAAAACTCTCTAGCATATGAAATCTCTGGCCAAGCTGGAGTAGTTGTTCTTGGATCATTTCCAGTTTTCTTCACTTATAGCTTTCTTTATTTTGATCTATATGTGCTGGTAATCTTCTTTTACTCACTCTCTCTGCCTTTCAAAACATTGCATCTTAGTTAATACTACATAATCCTATATTTTTGTCCTCTTCACAAATATTACATTTTTGTCCTCTTCCTTCCCTTTCTATTTACCTCCTTTTTCATTGTTCATAGAAATTTTCCCTGATTTTTCTAAAAATTTATTTCCTAAGCTATATTTTGAATTCCCATATCATTTGGTCTGTACTTCTCCCTATAATGCACATGCTGTTCTATTTACATTATGTTTCAGTTTGTTTTATTTAATTGTTCTTACTAAATTACAAACTACTTGGAGATAAGCACTTGTCTTACTCATTCTTGAATTCATATTTTGTGGTGTTGCATAGATATTCAATTTTTGAAAATTCAGGACCTAAATTTAATTTGGGAGGTATATAAAAACAGGAAGTTTTACATTTTGCTAAGTGATTCATATTTTACTATATTGTAATATTATACTACACTTATAATATTTAGCATGCGGCTTGAAATAATATTTATTTCACAGGGAATGTTAATGATAGTATTTGGGACTGAACTGAACGTTCAGAGAAAATAAAAGTTACTTTATGATAATTCAATTACAACTGAAGAAAATTTTCAGAAATCTTGCCTGAGAGTAAATATTCATAGAAAAGGAATGCCACACTAGATATAAGAGGCTGTTAAAAATGTATAGATAGATTGGAAGCATGATTTTTAGAAATATGAATGCCTGGCTAGAAAGAATATTTGCTATTTTATAACATAAAAGGGCTTGTTAACAATTGCTCCACTGGGACAAAATTACCTGTCAATGAGAAATGCATCTCCAGTTCTACCTCTTCTTATATAAAGTGTGCAAAGTACAAGGAGAAGTGTTTTGCAAGAAATATGAGAAGAATATATTTTTTGATATTGTCACAATACCTCTGGACAAATTCCACATCTCTTAAGTGACTCTATATGACATCCTAGCAAGGACTCATGTAAGTTTTAATGCTTCTGTCACTTCAAATATTTTCCTGTAGATAGACTATACTGATATATTATTCTATTACTCCAATTATGTTAATAGATGGAATCATCTCATCTTGTTTGAACTCCCATTTAATGCTCTGAAATGAGATATTTTATTTTCCATATGCCATTAAACTTCATGTCTGCAAAAGTGCATTCCTCTTCTTCAGACTCAGCCACTCTGAGCTGAGTTTATATTTTCAGTTACATATACTTAATGTGGTTCTACAGTGAAAGGCCAATATATCTGATTGAATTAAATTGCTTCTTTAGGCACACAGGCACATCTACTTTTTAAATCATGTTGCTGTCTACCTACATATTTTACCCACATAGTATTTATGACTGCTTTACATACAATTTTTACAGTGAAAATTACAGCTTTGTCACTTCTTTGCCATATGGCTTGGGCCAATTTTTTCACTTCACTGAGATATTGTAATCCGAAGGATAATACTATACTTTAATGATTACTATGAGCATTCTAGAATACACACATACACAAACACACAGTCATAACATCACTTTTAAATAACTGGGTGAAACCAAAAGAGGTTTTCCAAGTGTGCAAAGTAGTGAATGAAAATCATTCTTTTAAGTTATTTTAGTTGTTTATTTACTTTTGGATTATTCTAATAAAATATATTTGATGGATGATTTACCAACATTTATGAACCACTGTGTTTTCTTAGTTTATAGTGATTTGGAGACATTATTTTGGGTTTCAGACTTTGAAATACTCCCTGTTATTTGTTTCTGGGCTTCACAAATACCTAGCTTCCGCTAGTTGGTGAGCAATGTGTTCACAATTTAGTGTTCAGAAAGGGTCACATACCTAGAAAATATCAACCTAGCTCTTCTGCCTTCTTTGAATAAGTTTGAGCGTCTATCTTCTCTTTTGCTCATGACTTTCAGCTTGTCTCTTATGAAGTTTTTTCCCCACTCATGTTTTATTTATTTATATTTTTTCTTTGTACCATTAATTTACCTCTGTAATGATTTTGGTACAGAAGAACATACTCATTTGGTTTTCCAAAATTTCTTTTAAGTTTATAGGGTGCAAAGTTTATGGAATTACTCAAAATTAAATAGTCAGGGACAGAGATTTAGTTTAAAATTTGGTTTCTGATACCTAGTTCTATACCTTAAATTATGTGTGTCTCCCTTAGGAATTATAGGTCTGGATGATCCAGAAATTGTTTATATTAAGTTATTCTCATTTTTTATGTTATTTCTAAAAGTTCACCCAAATTAATGGCATACAATAATTTTGTGGTATTCAGAGAAGTCTGTTAAAATGAATTCCTAAATAAACAGCTCTAGATTCTGATTTTAAATATCTGCTTTCTATTTTATATTTAATTTTACATGATTTCTTAGATAAAATAGGAAGACTATGCTAATGAATATTAAGACAAATTAATCAATGGGGAGTTTTATGTTAGAGCATAGAGGACTTTTCCAATGCTTAGTAAATTAGTGGAAATATAAAAAAGTAATATGATCATCCTGAAGATGCTTATTTATTTAAAAAAGTAAAAGATTATATATGTTCAATTACAAGGGACATGCAAGAGCTGTTAGACTATTTATAGGATTCCTTAAGGTATTAGGCAAAAGTACCTAGAATAAATAGAAATTTTGTGGCATGATTTCATTTGTCAGAGGCATGCTACAAGACCTATTCTTTATCTTATTTCAACCCTTATGTGGTAGTTTTAATATCTGTGAGAGAATTTCATCTTCTTTAGCATAGAGTTTTGATTTCCAAAGGAATTCCATCTTTCACAATCACCACTTGCCCAATATCCCCCTTTGTCCAATAGAGGTGGCATTTGGAGATGAAACATCACAAACTTTACTAAGAAATCACATAATATATATTTTTCATAGACACCATTGCTTAAAAGTTTTTTCTAAAAACTAAATTTATTAATTAATGTCTTTCACTACAGTGCTTGAAAGAATGTAAACATATTGTTTGTCAAAAGACTTTTTATATAGGACAACAGCAGAAATCATTTGAGAAAATTATAGATCAGATTTTATAAAAATATTTTAAACATTTCATATAAAATATAAATAAATTTATGAGGGAAGGAACAAACTATTTGTGGAATATCTGTAAAAAGGATATCTTAATATGTAAAGTGTTCACATAGAAAATAATAAAAAGGTGAAGAGCTCAATAGAAAACTGGGCAAAGGTTATGGAAAGGCAATTGAGGAGGGAAAAAATACTAACAGACATTTCATATATGAATAAAAGATTAACCTTATTAATAGTTATGAAATGCATTAAAACATCAATAAGATGCATTTTCATGTAGCAAATAAGCAAGGAGAAAAACTTAACATTCTGTTTTGTCAAGCAAGGGTGAGATGAGAAAAACACCCATGCATTACTTCAATGAGATGAACTTTGGTATAATGAACCAAAAGTTTATGAAGGGCATAATTATAATCATGTATCATGAATAAATAATATTTTTATGCACAAAAAGTTTTAACTAAAAGTAAATTCATCATAGAACTGTTAATAATAGGGAAAATTCAAATCATCACTCTAATGAAATATAAAATATTTCTGATATATTGTTGAGCAAGTTATAAACAATATGTACTAGATGTATACTTTAAGTTGGATGAGTACAAATTTTGATATTTTGTAACTATTTAATTTTCACATGCAAATATTTAATGGTATAGGGAACAAAGGCATATGATTAACATCTTAAAATCTACTTTACACCAATTACAGGCCAGGTACGTCTCAAAGTATTTCAACTTTTATGTTCTTTTTCTTTATTTTTTTAGGAACCCAGGACTTCATATATGTGAAGCATGCACTCAACAGCTGAGCTACACCTGCACCCTACAATTATTTTAATCTTTACAATAATACTATAAGGCATATACTATTATTTCTACCAATTTAGAGATACAAATCTGAGCCATTTTTTTTATTTCTTTAATTTGTCTAAGGTCACACCCCTAGGAATTATAAGAGAAATAATTTAAAATTTGCCAGTCTTACTCTAGATCCTAACCATCCTGTTTTGTAAGAATTTTAAAGTGATAGAGATAAGTAGTAAAATAGCATTTTTAGAATATACTGTTCATGTTGCAAGACAGGTATGAGAGACAAAGATTCACAATAACCCCAAAACAAATGATTGCATGCAACGTGTTCTTGTGCACTTAAGGGAAACTAAAATATGTAAGGATTTGATGAGTGGCTTGTCTTTCTTTAGCCTCACAGCCTATGATATTATTTCCATTTCCATTTTACTTTTCAGGAGAATTTCTGAATTGGTCTCAGATTTAGGTA